>JAPQLA010000001.1:31380504-31392375 GCA_029822935.1 Naso vlamingii | reverse complement strand
CAGCAAATCTCAAAACAGGGTCAGGAGACAAGAGTCACAAAGAAACTTTATATAGTTTTCAAGTATTCAAAACTGTTAAATAAGTACAAGATGTGTTCACATGATTTACATATCGGACAATATACACACTGTCCATTTTTAATTCTCTTTACATGATTCCCACTACCCACGCAACACGCTAAAATGTCTGCAAACTATTCACATTTGTTTTGCTTTTTTTTTTTTCTTCCATTTTACTTTTAGAATCAATTGGAAATCTTGACAGCTGTCTATTGGACAAAGACCACACAGACGGTACACCTGGATCAGTTTACAGTGTAAGATGGAGACGTCCGACGAGGGGGAGGGACAGACTGAGCCAGGTTGAGAACGGAGATTAGCTGCTGGTGATATGAACAGTACTTATTAACACAGGAAAAGTGGGTTAACATTCAATCTCAGTTGATCCCTTGATCTGTTGGATAGTTCGTTTACTTCCACACAACAAAAATAATATACAGAAGGACTGACAGTGTTGAAGTATTTCATATTACAAGGGGGAAGCAGATGGCTTTGCATTTTCACTCTTCATTGATTCATCGCGTAATAAATTTGGTATAAATGTTGTCAAAAGAGCTCTTTGTTAAGGCACCTAATGCTGTTGGATAGACAGTATTTTTTTGCAAAATGAAAACTGAACATGTGTGAGCTCCTGAAAAAAAATAAGAACAGAAAAAAAAACAAACAAACAAAACTTTAAAATGTGTCTTTGAATTTCTAAGATGTGCATTTCTATAGAATTTGGGCCTGTTAATGTTAATGCTGCCACCATACACCAATAGGGTTACACAGAACAGAATATACACAGATGTAAAGGAAATAAAAGTAGCACCATAGAGAAAATAACACGATTCTAAGCTCATAAGAATATTTCAGACAATGTGATTTTCCATCCTGAACTCTACTGTCAAGGGACTTATGTTAACTTGCCTCCAAAATCCAGATTAGGTTATTAAAAAAAAGAAAAGAAAAAAAGACTGGACTGAAATAGTAAGAGTCATAATTCAGCTGAGGGACATTAGGCAGTCTTTCTGTACATTACTTTCAGAATAACAAATTCAAAAGCATATAGGTAGCCTTTATTTGTGTGAATTTGGTTTGTAGTTGCCTTCTCAGTTGTTTAAAACGTTTGAACTACCCCATGTGCCATGTTACCATTATACAGTAGCTCCCAAAACAAAGAAAAACACTGGTCCTTTTATTCTCTGTCAAGTTTGAAGTGATAAGAAAATCTCTGTGCTTTTGTTTCTCGAAATTCTGCAGCTTTGTTAACTTGATTTATTTACAGAGCTCTGAATAAACTGCATGGAGTCAGTTCACTGGAAAAACAATTGTGCAACTCCATTATATCGTTCATGTCATGAGTGTGACAACTGCAGGCAAACTGAACACACGCTGTAGTTCCACATGCATATTGTTGGTGGGAACATTTCAGTATGATTTCTTTTTTTCTTTCATGTGAGAGTTTTGTGTCACTGCTGTGCAACTTGGCTTTGGTGCAGGTGAAATCCATAACATACATAAAACTGTAAATTCTGCTTCAATAACTCTTCTCATGATGCTCAAGTGAGTAACAAATAGCAATGATTTGCTCAAAGGTTTAACGTGGCATGATCGAACTCTACAGAGAAACATGCAATTTACTTACACAGTAAATAAAGTTGATGATGACGGGTTATTGATAAGTTTGTGGCCCAAGTTGTAAAATACTCATTACATTCACATGCGGTCCGACTCTCTTAGTGATTATGCAGAATGTCTGAAATTAAATTTTACTCCTAACAGAAATACCACATAAGTTATTAACTTTTAATTTTCTACATAGTCACCCCAAGAGTTGAACTTGACGTTCATGTAGCGAGAGCCGTAAAACTCATCTCCTTCTACCTCAGGCCAAAAATTTATCAATCACTCCTCATAATTAATTGCTGAAGTTCAAGTGGTTCTTTACCAGTAAAACTACTCGGATAATGAGAACATGGCACCTGAATCCAAAAGAACTGACTGACTGATCTTATAATGCCTCTGGACCAACCACACCATGCTGGACGCTCAGCATGGTTTTCCACACGAAAAATACGAAGTATGAGACAAAAATCAAAAGTTCAATAAAAAACCTGCCTATGAGACAGAGGGGTCACCGTACTGTACACTTTCTACAATATCCATGTCCATTATGAATATAACAAGTGCATTCACTTAAAGAAATAGTTGAACCTAAAACAAATTCTTGTTTTTCACTTATGATCTGACCAGATTTCACAGAAACAGTAAGAGGACGAATTCTGCAAACTCCTGCAGTTTGCAATTCGCTTAGTGTGCAGATAAAATGCTGCAGAACAAGGATTGTGTGAGTAAACTTTTGCTAAATCAATATCATTTGTATTTAAAAAGAACTTAAATTACATTTCGAACAAGACTGATGAACACAACGTAAGTGAACAACAGAGATTTGTTTTAAGTCAACAGCACCCTAGTAACTTTCATTTAGATTCTTAATTTTTCAGCAATTTTTTTTTTGTTTTTTAAATTACTGTACTTCTTTTACATCAACACAACAGTTGATTAGCGAGTCATCTGTATTTACAGGAAGGTGGGAGTGATGAGCTCCACAGCTTATGCATTGAGCCTCAGGGACTGATCCTCTCTCCTCCTGGAGGAGATATCGATGTCTATGGAGTCTTTGCCCACAATGAGTCGGAGGCGTTTCGCTGGAGGAAGTGGAATGAAATCATCTTCAAACTCATTGTCGAAGTAGTCATCATCCTCATCATCCTCCCCTTCCTCGTCATCATCCTCTTCAGATGAAGGTTCTGCTAGGACCTTCTGGGTGCGATGTCCACCATTCCTGGCCTCAAGACCATGACCCATGTCCCCGTTATATGACATCTGCTCTGTCTTTGTCTGGGATATTCTCCGTGCATCATCCTCTCTCTTCAGCTGGATCTTCAGCTTGGTCGAGTTACTGTGGACCACAGGAGCAAAGCCGTTATTCAGTTTGGCTATGAATGAGCTGCCTTTGTCCTTATCGTGGTCCTTGCTGAACTTGATGCTGATTTTGCTAGAAGAGGCCGAGTTGACCGTAGAGGCAGAAAGGCTGGAGGAGCCAACGGGATCACTGGTGTCATTGGTCTTGCTACTGCTGCTGTCCCTCCGCCGGCGGAGTGTCAGTTTGGGAATGCCTGTGTTGTTCTCCAGGATCAGCTGAGCGTCGTATCGTGTGATCCGGCGCTTCTTCTTCCCCTTGTCCTGTGACCTGCAGCTACTCTTACCCTTGTCCCTGCGGAGGGATTTACTGCCATTGGCAACCCCGTTGTAGTCCCTGTGTCGATCTGCAAAGCTCAACAGCACATTACCACAGTCTGAGAAGTTTGCGGTGTGTCCAGCAGCCACCGGCATAAACGGCTCACCATACGAGTCCTCACGCTTAATCGTCCGCTCGGTCCTGAGCCGTGTCAGCCGTTTCCGCCTGGTGCATGAGCCTCTTCTGGCATAGCCAGTGTCCAATGACGGCTGTTCCAGTCCTACACCATGGTGGAGGTACTCCTCCATGTCAGCTGGCTCTGTTTTAATAACCACTCCACCAGGGACTGGACTCAAGCCGTCCATAGCACTGGGCTCCAGCTTAATGCCAGTTGCTGTTTCCTGGGCTTTTACAAGGGTCCTTGTGGACCTGCGAGTTCTGTACGAACACTGGCTGCCATCATTAATTTGCACATGCGGTAGATTGCCATTTTCCTTGGCAGCATGACGGGTGAGGCAACCCCGCTGACCTAATGTGTGCTGCACCAGCTCCTGTCCATCCTTCTCCTTCTTGATGGTGACACCTTTACACAGCGACACCTTTGAGTCCCTGAGACCCAGCTGGCAAGTCTCTCCTTTGGCCAACACCTTCGGCTCTGCACCCCTCCTGCGACTCCGCAACTGGACTTTACTTAGTGAAGGCTTGGATTGGGATTTTAGTCTCTTTGGTACCCTGTTATTGTTTACACGACCTTGTTTTGAACATGAGGTAGTAAGGGCTCTTGACAAAGTCTGTCTGGATTGAGTCCTGTTTTTATATTTCAGGCCAGATGATGATGATGATGATGTTCTTTTTCTGGCAGCTGGGTGGAAAAGATAAAATGTCACGTATCATGTATTTAGAACACTGTCAGAAACACATCAACACTTGTGCTGGCTAGGCAGTATTTATAAAATCAAAGATAATATTTTTAATGATATAACTCCACTGAGAAAGACAAAAAATGCATTCAAGAGACAATTATAAACGCTACATGTGATTCAAAAATAAAGACAATGATTGTATATCACTACAGTATTAAATCTATATAAACCTATCTGTTCAGCTACATTGTATTTAAAACCACAGCACTCGTGGAATGCTACCTTTAACTTGTTACAACGCCAGATGGGATTTTCTTCTCTGTTCAAATGTTTGAGTTTAGGATCTAAACCCCATTCAGTAACTATGGCAACAGCATGATGAAATTTTTATGGGACCCTTACAGTGATGTGGTTTTGGCATTTCCTGAGAGTCAACGTCGGTGTGGGAGCCTACTGAGTGACTATCTGAGCTCCTGTTTCCTTCCCCCATCTTCTTCAGCCTGTTCAGACGCTTGTCTGTCTCACGCAACCCGTACTTGCTGTTGATCACTGGTACTTCCACTGGCAGGCCAGCTTTTGATTTAAAAGCCCCAGTGCCCCGCCTGCATAACAACAACCATATCAACAGCAATATGAATGAACAGATACATCTCCAAAAAGTTGAGTGAAAGAAATGCTGTCAGCAATAATTTGACTTAACTTGTGAGTGAATAATACTGAATATAATTTGTACTTTCATATATTACATTAATTTTTTTTTAGTGGCACCAATATAAATTCATGCTGTGTATGTAACGACCTGAAGTACACTCTCTGTATATATTTACTTTGTTATACTACCTTTAATGTTGCACCTACCGTTCACATGTATAGCATTCACAAAATTCATTGTTTTCCCCAAAAAAACCATCTCCATAGTAACATGAGATTTCCTCTCCCGGTTCAATGTCCCTCAAAACCTTCACACAGGCTGTGTCCCGTCCTGTCGATACAAACTAAACAAAACAAAATAATAAAAATGTGTTTACTAACTGAGCTTCCACATTGAACAGCAACTGATCCAATATTTTCTTAGTTTTCTTACGAAACCATTGGCTGAACTTACCTTGCAGTTTGGTCGACAATCTGATAAAAGAAGCAACAAGAAAAAGACAACCAAATTAGTATGAAAAAGGAAGCATTTGAGCTTGTAAAGATTAAAAAAAGGTGTTTTTCACTTAAAAAACTTTAAGCATCTCATTATGTTGTTACAAAACTAATGGCATACAGTCACCATACACTACAAGGATATATACCGTGGTTGATGAAGGCAGCTGGCCCCAACCAGAGCTGCGCACAGTTCTTGCGGGTTGAATACATGACACTGAAGTCATTCTCCCCGTGCCGGAGTAGCATGTTTTCCTCACTCTCTGAAAGCTCAGCAATGCATCCCACCAGGTACTCGATCTTATCATTTCTTTTCCTGTAAAACAGCACATGGGAGAAAGGATTGTGACACACTGCGACACTGGGCTGCACTGACTTATGTCAAACTGCTTTTAAACATGAAGTCATAGACCTTAAAATCGAGAAATAAATTGCACAGGCATATAAGACGGCATCTGTTTTTGGTGTCTTCCAGAGGGAAAAATGTTTTTCTATGACTAATTATTAATAAAAACATGTACTCAAGTTATTTCAACACTAGTTCAGTTTATTTCCATTTGACAAATTATATTGTTTTGGCTCTCCTACTTGGTCTGGTGCAACATTAAAAAAATAAATATTTACAAAATCGCCTCTCTCAATTCAAAAATTAAAAAGCCTTTGTTTAACAAACTCAAAGTTGATCCATTCAATTTTCTATTGCATTCAGCAAAGTCCACAACATAGTTCCTCTGCAGCTGTTTAAGTTCTTCTGTCTGTTGTTGCAAAGTTGAGTTTGCAATCCTCCTAGCTACCACTATGTGAGCTGAGCTCAGCCTACAGTTACGTTGATAGTTATGATGTTACAGTGGCAGCTGCGCTGGCAGATGTGATGGCACATGTCCGTGACAAAGCTTTAGCTGGACTATAGCGCCATCTTTAGGGTGAAGTACCGAAAGACAATAAAATACCTCTCTCTGTATTTTATACTAGTACATTAGTTTCACCGATATATATGATGCACTCTACTTTTTATATGAAAAAAGGGTATTTAAAGTGCATCTTATTCACTTGCTTTTACAATAACTGCTGTCCAGAAATTTTTTTTCTACTGTATGCACATGATAAAGAAGTTAATATTTGGCGATCAAACCCATCACTGTTGCTCACAATGGGAAGTTCAAACAAAAATAAAAATTTGAACAGTGAAATGAAGTTAGTGGGTAATGGCTGATTAAAGTAGTGAGTTGGCTGGTGGTGAGATTATGTTATTCACAAACCACAGATGGCATTATGACCTCACCATTCCTTTGTTGCCACAATTTTAGCTCCATTTTGCTCTGATGAATAGCGATTACAGGGGAGAATCTCAAACCCGCTGTCCGTGGCAAACATCCGTAGATACACAAATACCTGTACAAAACATAAAGTTAGCTATCTGAGTTTTTTGGCCAACTGTAATGTTGAAGGAAAAATATGGTAAATGTTGAATAAAATCTTTACATGTTGCTTGAAAAGCTTTTCTTGAGCTTTTGTCTTGTGGAGAAAAAGATTTCGGGACCAGTCTCCGGATGTCAAAGCTCTGAAAGCTTTCTCCAAGTTATCATGTTTCTTGAAGCGCTCAATGAGCTCCTTCAGCTCCTCTTGTCTTCCCTTAATTGGTCGAAATCTGCGACAACACATTGATGGGAAAAAGCAAAAACAACTTTGAAAATCTGAGAAGGAAAAAAAAGCAATCTAAAAAGCATTTATGTGTTCACACTAACACAAATGATTTCATATGGCCGCAAAAATGCTTCAAGACTTTCATTTCAGTGTGATTACTCTGCTGACCTTGTGTTCATTTTGTGAGTTTGAAAACCCAAGTATGGATCCAGGATGAGGCTCGTCGTCAGATCATCATTCTCACACAACTCCTTAGCAGTCATTCCTGAGGAGGGCACATAGCGCCTCTCTGCCTCCAGACTGGCTGCATTAAACCCTGAAAAGACACACCATAGCCTGATGTTAATGAATGTGACGGATGAAGTATCCATAACATTAATGACAACAGCATAACACATTCAACATACTGCGGCTACATCTTCGGTTTCTGTTTTTGTTGTGGCGCAGGGATGCCCGCTGCGAATGCTGAGAGCGAGTCTGGCTCTGGCTCACAGGTTGTTCGCTGGTCAACTTGTTTCCGTGTCGTCTGCCATTTAATACCATGTTCTTGGATTCGCCCAGCCACTTCATGCCCACAAGCCCCCTGGTCCAGTTGCATTTAGTCTCCGAGATGAAGAAACACTCTTGAGTGGGGAAGACTGGGGTCTTGAGTTTGAAACCTAGAGAAAGAGCAAAGACAACAAATATTCCTAGATGCACAGCCAAAATAAAGTAATTAGTTTGCAAAGACTGAACAATTACAAAACAAAATGAAGGAAAATTAACATGTGGATGTTTTGCCAGTTTAAGACTGTCAGAACAATAATATCATGCAATTAACAAACTATAAAGATGTATTTACTGTGTGTCAGACTACAAGACATTTTCCCCATTCATACTTCATACTAAACTGCATCTTTGTGGTTATAGGAAGCAGCTCTAATCATTACCATAAAACTGCATAAAAATACCTTGAGGACATCCTGGAATACAATTAGAAGAGGGATTCATACATGTAGTGTAGTGAAGGTAAATATGTCTCTGACCACTAGGCAGGACTCTCAAAACAACTTTTGAACACAGTTCATTCATCTCCATACAACTTGATTCAAGTCAAGTTTTTGTGTTTGACTTGTGTGGTGCCAGTCACTCACAGTGATCACCTAGGGAAATTTCTAAGACCATTTAAACTTTCTTATGGTAACTGCTTAAGCAGACAATTTGACTAACATCAGACAATGCAGCCTGTCATAAGCTTAAAGCCCTGTTGATGAAACAAGTTTAAATTGATACTGCAACGCCGCTTAGCGGTAACCCCATATAATGCACTGGCTGACTGTCAAGTGCAACACAAACGTCTTCGATGCTATCACACGCAACGTTACACATGAAGTAAAACTTAATCGTTTTAATAATATTCACATATACACGTCACAACACGTTCACTTTGACTATAAACTCAACATACAATGTTCATACTTTCGTCATGCGAGTAATGTTGTTTCCAAAGGAAAAATGCATCGCTAGGGGCATCATCTCATTTGTACTCGATTCATTAAATGCCCCTTTAGCTTAGAAGCTACCGTTAGCCTCAAACACAAATCACCACAGGGATCGGGAAAGACGGTGGAAACCCGGAAGGCCACACCGACAGCTGAGGCCGAGATTCTATCAGAGTTGTCAATGTAGCTCGCATTGTTTGCTAACTGTCTCTCCACCCGTTCACCGTGCTAGCGTGGAGCTAAACCACCACAGTTGACGCCAGGGAGTTGTTCGGCCGTGGTGGTTAATGTTAACGTTAGCTTGCAGCAAACGCCGGCAATATGCCACGGCGATTTCCACCAAGCAAGTAGTTCCCTCTGAACAACATTGAAACACCAGTAGTCAACCCAAAATTCACCACAAATGCCGGAAAAAGATTTCTCACAAGAAAGGTGACATATTATGATGGTGATACTGAACTATTACACCATAACATTCATCTCCAGTGGCTTCGCTGTCCCATAATGCACACCAGCCGCTTCCATTTAAAGAGCAAACCACGAGCTGTCGGCGTTAATTAAAAATTCATATTCTCATTTGCAAATAAAAACTCGATCAATTATCAAACATTGTCAAGACATTATTTCTAAGATTGTGTTAGCATTGCCAGCTAGCACCAAACTTCAACAGACTGCTAACTTGAATCCGTTCACCGTCAGCTAACGTTAGCAGTCAACAGAACACAACAAACGATGTAAACACGGTGGCGCCACCGTAATTCCTTCTCCCATTGGCAATAATAATTCATCAACATATATATGCATCAAATATGTGTCCACAATAGCCGATAGTTAGCTTCACACATGTCCCACCAACGTTAACAAGCCAACGTTATGCTAACTTACCTGCAAACCAGTGGACCACAGCAGCTAATGCTGGCTAACACACACTGCGCTAGCTTGGGTTGTTTGATGTGGAAGCCATTAGCTAGCTGAGCATGGTAAATACATCATTTATAAGTGAATTAAAAGTAAGTTTGCGTGTCAACGCGGTTGTTGAGAAAATCTACGGTAGCCACCTAAGCAAACGAATTACCAGGCTCTCAGTGCAGGCAATGTTATTTATCATGATAGCTGGCAGTTAAATAGCACTAAGCTGAAAGCATTTTCACGCGTTGATAGCGTTAAATGTCTTGAGTCGACAACAGAAACACATTACAGATTACTCACTTGGGAATTTTGTAAAATAATCACGAAATGAAACACCACGCCATCAAACTAATCCAAATTTGGCACGACACCCTAAACGAAAATATCACAGGAAACACATTTTTTTTTAGAAATTAACATTAAAATTCAAGATGGCGGCCTTGCACAGGCGAGAGGGAGAGAAAGGCGCAGCACGAACATCCAAAAGAAAATAGATCCATTAAATACGCAATAGTTATCGTCCGTCACGACCGAATGGAGTAACCGTACTCGAGAATACTGTCTGAAACACGAAAATAGCAGGTCTTTGTTGACTTTTCGAAGCTTTTTTTGAAAAGATGTCGAAAATTGTTGTCTTAGTTGGTGCCAGTAATTGTCGGATGCACACAAAAGTAGTGCTGCATAAACAAACCTCTTTACGCTTCCTAAAGAATCCAGCGGTAGTGGGCAGACAACAGTGAGGTTCTGCCTGCCCGTTCCGTGCAGAACCTTAACACGACAGGCTAGAACAAATAAACTTCAAACCACATTTAAACGGGAGACCTTCTGACTTCTTTCTTTACTGCTCTGTTATTTTGATGCCCCTCCTCTTTGCCCATGACTTACTAATGTGGGTAGTTGAGGCACTAGCCTAAATATTCCTCTGTTAGTTGTCTACAGAACCAGACGATATTAGCTAGAGATATAAGCCATTTCTAATTGTCCCACATCATTGATTTATTCCTTGACAATAACTTTATTTTCAAGAAAAAACCCATCCTTTAATAATCTATGTATGTTAGAACAGTCAGTTTTGGTTTATGAATGTCACTGTTATGCATACTGCTGTCAGACTTTGTATTATGTGGCTTATTAATTATTTTTTAAGCCCATGATATAATTGAGATTCAAATAAAATAACATTAAAATAGCTGCACTATGGCTGAACTATAAACTTTGATTTACTTGATCTCTAATTTAAAATGTTTGACTATTTTTGCCCTGACATAAAGTTTGCAAAGCTTACCGTTAAGAACGGTAATAATAACATCTGCTTTAACGTTTGAGCTTATTCATGACCTTTATTTTAACTGTCTCCTTCATTTTGTTTTTTTCTAACAGACATATATAACATTTTGTGGTCGAGTTCTTATTAGTTTGATGTACACTCATTTTAAAAGACCTCTGAGATATAATTTAATCTTCAAATAGGCCTCCACAAAAGCCCCCAAAGTGTAGTATTACTTATGCATGCACACAGACTTTGCATTAAAGCAGGATGAATCTGATTGGTTGGTTTAATGAAAGAACACCACCAAGTTGCCCTTGAGCAAAACATTTATTTATCCACAGTGGCTACAAATCAAACTGGAAAAATAAGTTTGATTAAACTGGAGCTCCGTCCATCCTCAATTTTACCGTTTGTCAACATGACTGAATGCAAACCCTCAACCTGTGTGCAGAAAAGAACAGATAAATAATAAATAATAGTCCATAAAATAAATAATAATAAATAATAGTCCAAGGCCCTCCTGTAACCTGCTGCACAACAATTTAAATACATTATCAACTAACTGTGTAGTGGGTATTTTCAGTAGTATGACCTGTTTACTTACTTATTTAATAAAAACTTATATTTGCTTATTTGACCATTTACATTTTAATTACAGATCTTCTGGAAGAGCTGGTGTTTTCTCACCATCATAAATAATCAGGCTAAATGGGACATTTTCAGAGAAAGGGGAAGGGAAGACGGTAAGCTATAAAGGACAGACTAATATCAGTTACAATACAAACAAAAGCAAAAAAGTAAAATCTACTCGGAGTAAAAATAGTTGATTGTATTCATTCTGATCAGCTGATCCATCTCAGGCTGTATCAGGTTAAACTCAGTTTGTTCAATGTGCTTTCTGACAGAGAAACTTTCATTCTCAGCTGTTTAAGAGATACATAAACCTCATGTGCAAATCAAAGGGTCTTTTCAAACCAGGGGTCCAATCTCAATGTCAGTTGTCCGCCCCAAGTCCTGAACCCTCACTGACTTTACTGACATCAGCAGGTGAGTGAGTGTTAGAGGCTGTAGGGACTAGAAAAGGTATAAAAAGGATTGAAGGAAAAAGGATGATCTGAGCAACTCACAACTGGACAAGAGGTAAAGTCAAATAATACATTTACCAGTTTTTGACAAAACAGGATCATTAAGCAAATGTCTGTTCTTAAAATGTGGAAAAGGGGTACTGACTCTTTATTATTCCACCAACTATTAGGTTAAATTTCCACATTCACA
>JAPQLA010000001.1:31295008-31306886 GCA_029822935.1 Naso vlamingii | reverse complement strand
ATGTCACTATGGGAATTTATAACAGGCATTTTCCCACCAAATCTCAATATTTTAAAGACTGAACTCTTTTGTTAATATGTAATTTGTTGCCCTACATTTTAATGGCAAGAATTACATAATCAACACAATCTGTGCAGCTGTCATCATTCCCCAGCTGCGGCTCTAATTCAAATGGACAAAATACATGCAAAAGAAAAGGCAGTAATAAAATCAATGTACACTTTCAGTTTCATATGGGTGGTTTATTTTAGTTGTATACAGTATGAACAGGAGTTTATATTGATATCCATATGTGTAAATCCAATGCTTCATAACACTCGTTCGCCTCCAACAGGAGGCCTTGAAGCAGACTCACCAGGACTTAGTCTATGGCATAACCACACAGTCCTTGTCCCCCCCCACCCGCCCGCCAAAATTCAATTAACCCATGATCTTTAAACTCCAAAAAACCTTCTTTTAAATATACTGCAAAGATTGTACAGAATATAGAAACCCACACAGTAAACTAAAGTACACAAATATTTTACTTTATGCCTGGCATTAACCAACACATAATTCACAACTTTGAGGCTACTCGGATTTAACTGCTGAACTCCTGGTGTCGACCAGGATGAGGGTAGAATCCTGTGAGGATGTTACAAGGCCAATTCTTTAAAATGAAATAAAAAATATTACATTTGTTAGATCTATAGAACAGTAACTAATGCAGCTAGTTTGTGGCAAATGAATGACATAATGTTTTGAAGTCTTGTCGGGTTAAGCCTTGTGATAATTAATCTGGAACTGAAACTAAAGTGCTTGCAAAATACTGCAAGCTCATTCTGGTGAATACAAAAGCAGGTAACATAAGCACTATACAGTTTTCAATGTTTACATAAGCGTATACACACAATCTATAATATAACAGAGTAGACTATGCCATGAATCAGTAGTCATAAATATTACATTGTGCATGTTCTATTGCACATGCCAAGTGTTTGTATGACATGATAGGTATGGGTTAGTTACCTAGATGTCATTTGTTTTAATACAAAGATGCAACAACACAGATTTCAGAGGACACAGGCTATACATTTTCACAAATCCACTTTTTTTCTTCTTCTTCTTAGGATGTTTTCCTAAATAAATCAAAACTATAATACAACAGTGATATTTAAGTGTGATAAATACTCATGCACAAACAGATGATACTACCTAAGATCTAGAATGTGAAAAGATACCGCTGCACAAGCCAACCGCTGCGTACGTATGACAGGTTTTCAGCTAGACTGGACATGAAAATTAACAAAAACACAGAACGAGTGAATGGTAAAAAAAAGGCACATGGATTTCAGAGGAACTTACAAGTGAGCACACACATCTGACAACTGTCTGGAAGTTCTTATCATCTTTCTCAACCACGAAATCAACGGCTACAAAGCACACAACCACATGCAACCACAGAATAAGGTCCCACACTCAGTACTAAACAAAACCAAGATCTTCTCACGTTACATTACATGTCTTTTGCATTCTGTTCAAGTTTTTTTTTTTTCCATGTGTTCCAAAAATAAGTCAGTGGATCCAAATTGCCTGCTGATTTAGGGTGTTCTGTCATTTACTGAACAAAGGAAGAGGATGAATTAACTCTTCATGTACTGATACTAAAAATCACTAAACATAATTAATGGGTGCATGTTAGAAAACTACAAACGGGGGAGCGGAGGCTGGCACACGTTGCTTTGTGAGTGAATGTCATGTCTGCTGCTCAGGGTTAAAGAGCTGTTCGGTTCATGAGATGCAAGGAGCTTCAGGGAAACTCTCACCCTCAGCAGTGTGCTGCACCGTGTGCTCCTGCAGAGCTGTGAGGTCAACAAAACGCTCGCCGCACCACACACACTTAAACTGTGTCTCCCGCGAGTGCACGCTCTGGTGCTTGGCCAGGTGCTCTCGTTGCTTGAAGCTTTTGTCGCAGCTGGCACACTTGAAAGGCTTCTCCCCGGTATGAACTCGCCGATGGCGCTGCAGCTCGGACGAATACCTGAAGCGCTTTTCACAGTCGGGACATTTTAGCGGCTTCTCACGGGTCGGGTCGCAGCGATGCTGAACAAACTCGGACGACGACACAAAGCGCTTGTCGCACAGGGAGCATTTCAGCGGCTTCTCTGTGCAGTGAGAGTTTTGGTGGCGTTGCAGCGTTGAATTCTTTTTGTAGCCTTTGCCGCACACGTCACATTTGTAGGGCTTCTCCACTTCACCGCCACATTTGTGTCTAAGCAGTTCTCCTGATTGGCTGAAAGACTTCTGGCAGGACGCACACTTGAAGAGACTTTCCATCCCGTGAACCTGCTGGTGGTATAGCAGGTGTGATGGCTGGAGAAACCCCTTATCGCACAGATTACACTTGAAAGGGCGTTCAGCTGGATTTTTGTGAGTGCGACGGTGACGTACGAGCGCGTACTGCTGTTTGAAGCTCATCTGGCACTCCTCGCACTGGAAAGGTCGCTCCTCCGAGTGGGTGCGTTCATGCTGCCGAAGGTCGGACGGGCGCTTAAAGCTCTTTCCACAAGATCCGCAGCGGAAAGGTCTCTCCCCTTCTGGCTGGCACTGATGGTGCAGGAGCTCAGATGACTCCTTAAAGTGCATCTCACACAAATTGCACTTGAAAAGGTGCTCGCCCGAATGAGCGTACATGTGCCGCACGAGGTGGGAGCGGTGCTTAAAGCTCTTCTCGCACACAGCACATTTATATGGCCGCTCAGAGCTGTGTGTGCGCTGGTGGTGTGCCAGATGTGACGACTGGCTGAAGCTTTTATCACACGTGTCACATTTGTATGGCTTTTCACCAGTGTGTACTCTCTCGTGGCGGGTCAGCTCTGACAGATGCCGGAAGGACTTATGGCACACTGAGCACTTGTATGGCCGATCTGGTGCAGAGGCCTCAAATGAAGGAGGAGATGAGGCACTGATCGCTGCGCCGCCACTGGACGTCTCACCAGTGGAGGGCTGCTGAGGGTTGGCAGCTGAAGAGGTCGGGGTGACGTTTCCAGAACCAGGCCGGTATGTTTTCTCACAGATGGAACACTTCATCGGGTTGTTTCCGTTGCCATGTGAGTTGTGATGCTGGGCTAAGGAGGTGAGCAGGGAGAAGCCCATCTTACACACACCACACACAAAAGGTTTTTGCTCAACCTGCACACACTGATGCTCCAGCAGGTCCGTTGCTTGGCTGAAGATCTTCATGCACTGAGTACACTGGAAGGATCGGTCTTGGTTCACCATGCACTGGTGTTCATGAGGGTTGGCCAGGTGAGAGATGTCATGGCCACAGGCTCCACACTTATGTCCCCTCTCGCCCCCTACCTGTAAGGAGGACTGCTGGGCTTGAACTGAGAGCTGCTGGCCATGCTGGGGCTGCTGTAGGGACGCATCTGGCTGCAGGACGACTCCATACACAGCGCAGCCCAGAGGGTTGTCAGTTCCCTGAGGGAGCGTGTGCACAACAGAGGGTGGAGCCACTGCATGTTGCTGCTGCTGCCACGCCTCCGTCATCCTTCCACTTCGCATGTAAGGACTCAGTGCTCAGGAGATGAAGGGGGTTTCAGTGCCCAACTGAGAGGTGGATGTGGTTTAAAAAAAAAAAAAAAAAAGGGGGGTAACACCACCACCACCACACTGAGAGAGGCTAAGTGCTTACAAACGTCCTTTGAGATGGGTGAGAAAACCTAAAGGGGAAAAAAAAAACACAAACAACACATTACTACTACATATTAACTTCAAGTAGATAAAAATCATTACAGTAAAGGTAAATTCAATGCATGGCGTAAATATGAAGGTGCAGGAAGAGCTGCTGAGCTGCTTTAGCTTCTAATATGGTCCAATATAGATAGCAATTCAAAAGACGTGAACACCAACTTATAAGACTTGCGCCAGCATTACAGCAAAGGAAACTCCTGCATCCTGAGCGAGAATAATGTGTGTGACTGTCGGCTGTCAAATCTGTTTGCGGTAAAAATGGAACTGAAACAAACCACTTAACCAGCTCTGAAGGCCTACAGCTTGTTCCATTTTTATTTAGGAAACAAAAAGAGTATGAAGTAAATGTAGTTAAAAGTTCGTCGGATAACATATGCAAACTGAGGCATTTTCTTAAATAAAAAGGAAAAATAGTAGTTAACGCTTCAGAGAGAGCTTTAGCAAACCGAGAATTGGGCTCAGTCTATTTCCTGAAACGCATCTCTACCACTTAATTGTTCCGTGTCTTTGCTAAGCATGTATTTTACTCTTTAAGTAATGTAAATGGCCTTCAAATATCAATATTTTGCTTGAAAAGGAGAGATGTTATTTCCAGCAGCATGTTGAGTGATACTGTTTCTCTTTCTGGATGTAGCGTTAGCTTTCCGACGTTAGCTTGTCAGCAGCCGCAGCTCAGCTAGCAGCTAACGGCTAACCGCTAGCTCTAGCTAACGTTACTGAACAACCGGACTCTCTTTGAGATTATCACCGGCTAACGTTATCTCATAAAAATAAATCGCCGGTTTTGCCGGGCTACTAATTATAAATGTTACTTACCACTCAATTGGAATAGAGCGAATGAAGGACTGTAGCATCAAAGCTACCGTCGCTTCGCCTGTGATGCCGCTTACGTTATATGAAAGGCCACAATAACGATTTGCGTTACTGGTCTACCGTTTGATACAAGCCTTCACTAAAAGCGGACCCCAAATCAAACTAGGCCTCCCTGGAGCTGCAGGGGAAAATTCATCAGCGGGAACGGAGCTTCACACATCCTCAAAAATCTACATTTACACAAAATATAAACACGGTAACTTACTCAAGCGGCTTATCGATGTGTTTCACTGCCGTCTTCAGTCTGAGGTCGACAACCTTTGATGAAATTGGGAGTTGGAGAACCGGCGGTAGAGGGGATGCGGTTGAAGCCGGACGCCATCCTCCTGCAGACGGACGGACACCGGAAACCGCCACGCAGTGAGCTGTCGCAGTGGAGCTGCTGCTGCTACAGCCGCTGCATGCTGAAAGTATAACCAGCAGCGCCAAGCTACTCGAGGAGAAGATAACTAACTGTTCCTTTAGTTTGTTAAGGGCATTCAAACAAACACAAAGGCCAATACTAGTCTGGAAGATCTTAGTCAGTGTATTTCTTCTGTATGACGGTAGGGGGCAGTGTTTCGCACAAGCAAGCCCTGCGGCCACGAGCAAGTTATTCTCACCTATTTCCAGGTAAAACCACACAATCAGCAACGGAACAAGTATGACGATCCATCTTTTGCTAAGTAGGTCAATTTGTTGCAGCATCACAATGACAAACAACAACAACAACAACAACAAAAAAACAGTTACATGTTTAAGTCATGTATTCAAATTCGTACCTAGTAAAAATTTGAGTAAGCAGAAAATTAGTACCAAAAGTACATGAGGGCTCATTTCAAAGGTATTAAATGCATCCAGAAAACATTGTGTTGCCCCCAATGGTTACCTTAGACAAAAGTAATGCCTCTCATCCATCAATTATGACCCACTGGAGGATGGGGTTTCTGCAAAGGCCCTGCTTTCTGCCACACACGCACATATGGCAGCTTCCTGCAGGGTTTCGTGGAGCTGTGAATGTGTTTGTGAAAGTGAAACAATTAGAGAGGCAATAACATTTCTATTCTGTGATTCACCGCTTTGCTGTCGGTAACGCGTCTCCCTCTCGTCATTCACTCTCTCGCTCGCTCGACCATCGCTGCTCTCTGAGCCTGGAGGAGGGGCCAAGCTTCAAGATGCTGTAAATGCGGTTGGGCTGTTTTATTTACAACTGGTTATATAATAACTGATGATGTTTGAAATATATAAGACTAAAAAGCAACTTGAGGCCTTTAGGAAAAGGTACATACTTTCCTCTGAAATGTAGAGTTTAAATGAAATACATTAAATGGAAATACTAATTATACTGGGTTATATTTAAGCCCCACTTCAAAATAAAACTACTACAATGTATGACTAAATCTTACAAATGTTTTAATAAATATAAAGCACTTTTTTACTTTTTAAATAGCTTTATTTCAGTATAACACTAGATTTATGTCCTTAGGTACACTTACCACTGGGAGACATTAGTAAAAATTCAACAAACCTAGATAAATCAACAAAATGAACATTAATAGTTGTATGAATACATCACCTCGATGCAGAAGAGCATTCACGGTCCTCATGTTTCTGCAGTCAGCTGCTCCTCTTTTAAAAGCTGTTTGTTTTTGCTGTTGAAGTCGTCACACACGTTGAAATAAAGGACACAATCTTCTTCATAATCAGAAAGAGCTGCAGCTCACTGAACGATCTCTGAGGTTTCAACCCGAGTGGAAAACCAACGGTTTCACTGCACTTTAGTGTAAATTTGTATTCGGCACGATGACAGAGTGATAATTATGTTTGTTTGACACAACTCAATAAGCATCATCTTCGTGAGTTGAATAAAAAAAATGTAAAATTTAGTTTTCTTTACATTTTTCCATTTTGTATTTGTGACTAAAATGTTCTTGAATGAAATTAAAAAAGTTTAATTTTATTTCTTTTGGGTGAGTATGCTGTTATAAAGAATATCACATAATGAAGAAATACATTTTATATATGATTTGAAATCTATATTACATCATAAAATAGTTTGTTATATTTAAAATGTATGTTATATTAGCAATTTTATGTTTGCTTTTTGGTCAGGGATTGTTTCACATGGTTTGGGCTCTTTAGTGCTCGGCAGAGATAAAATGTAACCCAGTACAGTACGTTACAGTTTTTACCAATTTACTTACTTACATTACTTCAGAATATTATAATAATAGTATCATAGTATAAACTGACTAAATGGACATTACAAAAGTACAACTGTTGTATATATTTTAAACATTTGTTTGGGCATTTCTGCTTTGTGACAATGGCAGCTGGAGACAAACAGAGGATGACCTTCAGCAAACAGCTGGAATCGAACCTGCAGCTGCTGCATTAATGTATCAGCCTTGATACATGTTACAAGCTCCATAACTTTATTGAATATACTTACCCAGTGTAACAATTTGCTGAAATTAAATTGCTAGGGAGAGAAAAACATCTGAAATTGACTTGTTTTAACGTGACGTATTGGTCCCTCCTGTTTTTAAATTATGTCGGCTTTAACCTCATAATGTTAAAGTCTTTTAATATATGTACAATCTATTTGTTAAATATTTTAACAGAGAGTACCGATGCCACTCTTTCATGTCTGTCTGTACAAGGCCACAGCCAGTAGACAGTTGCCGTAGCTTAGCATAAAGACTGGGAACAGGTTAAAACAGCAAGCCCAGCTCTGTCCTGACAGAAGGCAATAAAGCAAATTAGCACATTTTCTGAAACGTTGATCTCGTCCTTAAAGTCTAGCTGAAGTCAAAAATGCATTTTCAACCCTTTTGGACCATATCCCTGTTCTTACTGTTGTCAAATTTAAAAATGTATCACAAAAAAATTACAAAAAATGAAATATTTCGTATTTATATTAAAGTCTGCCACTTCCGTCTTTCATTTAAAACAAAATCTCCTGGGTCCCTGATGTCATTGTTGACTTGGGCTGTTATTGGTTGAATCATTTTTTGAATTCAACCAGTTATACCATGCAAATCCACCTGTCAGTATGAACCTGTACATATTAAATAAACTAAGGCTAGCTTGGTGTTAAAATTTAGCAAAGACCTAGCAACGGTTGCCAAGGGTTAACAACAACACTTGCCAACAACACTCCCATCAGATTCCTCCAACGTATGTCCCGCCCCTACAGCCCATTCATTGGTGGTTTAATTGTTTGAATTGCAAATATGTCACAACACAGCAGTTGACGCTCTGGAAAAAGGCATTTCAGCTCGTCTTTAAGCGTCAGTGTAGCAACCTCCAGACAATGATTACACCCAAAAAACAAAGAATTGTTTCGTGTCTTTGGTCTTGTTATAGAGCCTCTTACACCAAAGATATTTATGGGTGTGTTTGTAAATCAGAAAACCCTGAAACTATAATAATATCACCTGCAGTAGCTTTGTATGACTATGATATTCATCACTGGAAAACTCTCCATATTGCCCTCAGAGTATGTTTTTTTTGACTCTTAGGACTGGAGGATGTGGATGAAACCCTCTTTCAGTGTGACATTATCATGGTGATATTGCCACTGCACTGTCTCTTAATTGGCTGTCCACACTGTGTCTGATTGAATGGTTGTCAGGCTAGGGGGTGGGCTTACCTAGTCAACAGTGGTGTGAATTTGATAAGTAGGGAGAGTTGATAAATGGGCAGAGAGCAGCAGGGAGATCAACCCCCTTTCATCACTCAGTTAAGTCTCTGAGTTTTGTCTGTGTGTTAACGTTTATAAGAATTATTTGACAATGGAGTGTGGGCAATAAAGAACAAAATCGGACCCGCGCAGAGCTGGCCGAGGGGCAAAGTTCTCAGGCCAAAGCCAGGTCCACACCAAAATGGAGCGGCTGAAGTGGTACGGCAAGCCCACACTTCCTTTTCCTTTAGTCTACAGCCAAGGGGAACTAAATATGTGTACGGGCATCCATGCCTCGGAAGTCCTGGATGTTGAGGCCGGGTCCCCGGGGTTGAGGTGCCGTGACAATATATGTTGTTTACATTATGGGCAAAAGCAATTAAAAGCTGTATGAAAAGTGTCTTTTTGTGGCTTAACCAGAGAACTTAATCAAAGTACTTAATCACATCAAGTCAAAAAAGATCCAATGTGACCATAGGGCAGTAGTGGCCTAAAGGTTAGAGAAGCGAGTTTGTGACTGCAGGGTTGCTGGTCTGAATCCCTGGACTGGCAGGATTGATCTGGATGGGGAAAGTGAAAAGCACCGTTTGCCCCACCCTCATTACCACCAATGAGAGCCCTTTACCAAGAACCTTAACCTCAACTGCTCAGTGGCTGCAGATCTGACTGTGGTAGTACTGGGCACCTTCCAGGTGTGAATGTGATCAGTGCATTCCTGAAAAAACTTCTCAGTGAAATGCTGCATTCCAGACAACTCAGAACTTGGAAATCTCAGACTTAATACAAGTAAAAGTGCACTACAACGCCCCTCGGAGTCGAAATGGACTTGGGACAATTCTACCCCAACTTCGGAAGTTGTAGTTTACTGATGTCACACAAAAACGGCAGTGTTAATGGAAGTGTGCATCGTACATGGTAAACAATCAACAAAGCAACATACGATATATTTGTAGTAATCAAAATGTTGTGAGCATGAGGTAAAACATGGCCTGCATGCAAGCTGATGTCAGGATAAGTCGCGAAAGTCAACTGGTCGGTGGTCACAGAAAACAATCAGTGAAAGTTAGCCCCTCTGCACAAAACACTTCCAGGAAAATGTAACACACTTTTCCTCCTCTGTTTCATTCAGGATTGCCAAAAGACTGCACTGCTGAGGGTACAGATATCCGTAGGCCAGCCACAGAAACAGCAGTTTATCATGGTCAGCCATGTTTTTTGTTTACGTTTGCTGTCGTGCATCTGGAATGCTTTGAATGCAGAAGTCTCAACTAAGAAATTCCAACCTCCAGCGTTGTCTAAACTAGAACGCAGCATTACTCCCCGAATAACTAAAGGTTAAAAAAAAAAATCCTTAGTGGTCATCAATTTGTTCTTCAGCACCTTTATGAAAACAGCATCAGTGGTCTAAAAAATAAAAATAACCACACCAAACTCGTTCATTTCAAACATTTCATTATTTTCTCCACATTAACTTCGAAACAACCTCATAAACCAAAGAGTAAGAAAGAGCATGCTCGGGCATGCAATGATGTCACAACATGATGATGCCACTGGGTGCGAAGTATAAAACATACAGTAGCAGAGAGTTTCTTTTTATATCATTCATAAACTCAGGACGTTTCGGTATCCACTGAGAGTTAAAAGCTAGCGTTTTTTTTACACTGCTCTCCACGTCTCACGTAGCCTTGTGTTGCCGGATAAAAGAGAGACGAGAGGGAGAAACTCACAAACTGACACCAGATTGAGCAGGCTGAACAAACATGCTGAAAAAAATCTCATCCGGCCCAAAGAGTGTCTGGAAATGACACCGTAGAAACCCCATTTTTCCCTTTTTGACTGGTCCAAAAGGGGGACTGGGAGAGAGAGACAAAACAGTGCATGCCATTTCAGGGTGAGAGGGAGGTCTGTGGGGTGGGTGGAGGGGGCGGTGGGGGGTGGAGGGTCACCTTTCTTAATGCTGAAGGTAATTGGTCTCCTCTTAGCCTGCCCACGTGGGAGGTTTTATCAAGGGGTCGGAGGTCTAAATAAATCAGACGGAAAATGAATAAATACGAGGCACTCAGCATTCTCTCTGTCTTGCAAACTGCAAAAGTAACAAACTTGAATAATAATGACACATACACATATATAGTAGAATTAGTGGTTATAACATAACAGTCTCAAGGCTGTACAAAGGGGCAAGGCTGAATCCTCCTCAGTATGTCAGCAGTTAAATGTGCAGTATGTGTTTTTTTTTTCTTTTCTTTTGCGTGCTAATGTGTGTGTTCGTGTGGATTCACTCAACAATAACTTCAGGAAGTTCCTCGAGGTTTACACTGACGGGTCTTGGAGCGTGTCGGTCACTGACATTTGATTTGTGACTCAAACATGAATCTGATTCGTTCAGATTGGACGTGAAGTGGCGCGGCGCTGATTTTTTTCCAAATCTCTGCCGGCAGGAAGTGATAACCAGGATGGTGTGCGCACAAATGAGGACAGAAACAGTGATGTTAAAGGGATAGAAAATGCACTTTTGAAACCCCACACAGCCTCATGCAATGGTTGTGTGCGTTTGTGTAGTTCATAGTGACAAAATAAAAGAATAATGACGGAGCCCTTTAAAATGGATCTACTCTTGCAGCATAGTTTTGTATGTAGCGCATAGTGCGAAGAGGGGTCAGAGACTGGTGGATGGCGCCAAGGGGGGAAAGGGTTGAAAGGCAAAGGGAGTTTAGGATGGAGTGTGTGCCGTGCTGTTGGTTAGCATGTTTCTCATGATAACCAGGAAACAAGAGTTGCTATATTTTTGTCTCAGGTAATGGAAAAATGGACAAAACTGCCTGTGCCATCTCCAGTCTATTAACAATAGCTGATGGACACCCACGCATGTGTGTCCTCATACACCACACTACTTTAAAGCTGCACTCTTTACTGTCTCACTTTCTTTGCTATGGTTGCAAGCTTAAAATAAGCACCTGAAAAGGAACGGGGCTTTCACAGAAACTCAAATGGGCTTCAATAGAGGTGAAAGGACCAGTAGCAACAATAGAAAGACTCTGCTGTGTCCGTCACTCGGGCTGCGGGCTCCAGTCGAATAGGCAGAATGTCCGTCTCAGTAAGTAATCATATAATATACCGTAGTTATCAATAAGTCTTAGTAGATCATACCTGTATAAGCTTAAATAAAGAAGTGAATGAAAAGAATGGCTACTCCAATATTGAGTAAAATGACCATAACCACCAGAATAGAGCTGGAGCCCTGAAAGACAAGAGAGGAAAGAAGAAGTTAGTCCAGTTAACACACATCCTCTGTAAATACACCTACAAAAATAAAACAAAAACAGGTAAAAAAACAAACATACAGTTTCACACATCTGAAGAGCAAAAGACCCCACAGGTCTAACTGATGACATCACATTACATGGAAGGTAAAATGTCAGAAATTACTGGTTTTTATAAACTCATTTAATAATACTTCAACCACTACTACTACTAGCAATTAAGGCTGTGTTTTGGCAAGAATCTGGCGATATGATATGTATCAAGATTCAAGAGTTATGATACAATGTATTGCAATACTGTCAGCAAGGCGATATATTCCAGTAAAATCTACTTTTAGGAAAACTG
>JAPQLA010000001.1:31144241-31155652 GCA_029822935.1 Naso vlamingii | reverse complement strand
GACTTTTTACACACTCACAGTTGACAAAGTGCTGCTCCTCCGGCGTAATGATGCTGACCAGGTGGGCGTTCAGGTCTCTGCAGCGCTGCTCTGCGTCCAGCCACATCTCTCTATCAGAGAAGTGCAGGTAGCAGTTCCCCTGAAACTTAGTCCAACCGTCTTCACACTGCTGCTCATCTGAAGCCACATCACCAGAGAGTCGACATTTATTCAATGAATAGCATTTTGAACACACTTAAACCTAAATGCACATCATTTTTTAAAACTGTAGAGCTCTCTGAGCTTGAGCAAAATATCCTTCCTCATCCACAAAGACAAATGAGTTTAAACTAAAACACAGTTTGTAATGATGAGAATCTGCTCTCATCATTCTTTCTGCTTTCTGTGTTTGAGCAGATGAAGTGCTCGATATTGTTCACAACCCAGGTAGTGTTTCAGTTTTACATATTCAGCACTTGTCTTTGAGTTAATGAAGAACATATTTTCCTTTCCTCTGGCATCCAGTAAAAATCTTACAGTTGTTTCCATCCTGACAAAGAATCAAATGTACCAGTGCAGAATGGAAAACTAATCATAATGTTTTACTTCAGCAGGGAGAGTCCTGCACAAAAGTAAAGTAACTGTGATTTGTTTTTCAAAGGGGTCATTCATTCTTTTGCTCCTCCTTAACAACTCTATTTGAATAGTCAGTTTACCCAAATTACAAAAAATAATAATAATAAATTCATATTTTCTCACATACCCCTGGGAGTGTTCAGCCATGCAAAGAGCTATGGCTTTATTTATTTATTCATAAATATAGAATAAAGTTATATTTATTTCACTGCCCATCATGCCTTTCACACCATGTCCTTCCAGAGACAAAGAGTTACTGTTACTCAGGGTGATGAACAGACACAAGCACAGACCTTTGGAGCAGTATGAGTGTAGTCTAGTTATCAGACCTGCATAGATTTTAGTAGACAATCACTGATCAACAAAGGGGTTTATCAAAGGGCAAATGTTCAGTGTTTTAAGCTGTAAAACACTCCGCATTTACTGCATTACTAGATGCTAATTGAGGTAAGAGAAATATGGATTTGTATTTGGTGTGAACTGACTCTTTTGTTACTTTTATGACCTTTTTTTGTTTATTTGTTTGTTTGTTTTTGGAAAAAAAGTTCCCGTTTCCATCTCCCACTGTTGGGCCACTGCAACTCTTCATCACTTGTATTTTCAGAGCCACAGCAGGTAATGATGCTACTGGTGGTGATATTTAGCATCTCTCTCTTCAGTTGTTTTTGAAAGGCTGTTGTTAGTATTTATTAGCTGAAGCTGATCTCATACCGATCTCACAGCGTTCCCCTCCGTAGCTTGGTAGGCATAAGCATTTGTAAGAGCCTGCACTCTCCACACAGGTGGCTCCATTGGCACAAGGGTTGGAATGGCACACATCTACCTCTGCAAAAAAGGCGGGTGACACTACTGTTTGAGCGTCGGGTGGGGAGGTTTGCCAGCAGGGTGAGGGAGATGAAACTGTGATAGACGGACTATCACACCTCTGGACTAAGCAGTCAGTGAACAATACTATAGTCACTGCAACCTCTGATCCAGATTAGGCTTACTGCACACTGAATCATGTATATACTGTATTCCTTTGATAAATCTGATTATTTGAGACGTTTCAGATTGCCAAATAATAATAATATACTGTACATTGAAATGTATTTATTTCTACAAAGGGAAAAACTGATAGTTATAAGATCTGTAGCAAATGTAATCAGGATCTGTGGTTGGTTGCAGCAGAATATCAGTATTCAAATCCAGCAGGCTGAGAGCCCCCAGATGATGCCAGAACGCACATATGCTCAGGGTTAAGCATGCTTACAGCAGAGCGGAGGCGGCGTGTCGGCACAGCAAACCAAAAACAACGTACAAACTGAGGACACAGAGGCTGTAAAACCTGATTTTACAGCTGATATATATGTGACAAGCACCCTAAAATTCAACTGCTGCACAAACACAGAGACCCATAGCCAGACACAGACAAGATGAACATAAGGAAATGAGACAAACACAAAACAAAGCAAAAATATGATGCAAAACAAACCAGGACAGAACAGCAGAGAGAGAGAAAAGATTTTTGTAAGTCTTGTAATTCTGCAAATGTCAATATAACACAAACAGTTCGATATTTATGGGAAAAATAACTGACAAGGTGATTAATGACAGACACAGACAATATCAAACATGCAAACTACTTAACAGCAAAGACATACAGCTTAACACTACTGTTCAAAATCAAAACACCATCACACAATACATAAGTCAGTAGCTTTTTAAGAAAAGGAAAGGGGAAAAAATGCCACTTGCCGCTGTTTTGGGGGACTTACCATTACAGAGAGCAACTCCATCCTCTGCCGTGCATGAAGCAGCACCGCAGGGGTTGGGTTCACATGGGTTCAAACCACCTAGAAAAACAGGCAAAATGACTCAAACACAATCTCAAAATTTCTTAGTTGTTATATTCGAAATTCATTGTTTTGTCCAACCAACAGTACATGACCCTAAGATATCTATATAACTGTTACAGACTACATAGAAAAAAGCAAATATTGAATTTTCATATACTGGAACCAGTGACTTTTTGTCTTCTTTCAATAGTTTATTCAATTAATCAACTCATTCCAGCTCTGTGTGAGAATGGATGTACAAGTTTGATCAATCTCTGTAACTTGATTTTACAGAATACAGAACAGCAAAGTTTCAAAACGGTCATGTGGCCGTTCATTAGAGAAAATTCAGAATTGTCATAGAAGAAATACATTCACCTACCCTCCACTGAATCCATTTCTTCAACGACGCCTGGTGCCTGCACAGTAGCTGCAGTTGGAGGAGCAGCCAGTCCTGCAGGTGCAGCCATAGGGCCGTGAGTTCCATACACATCATTAGGGGTCTGTGACAGGTTAGTCCCACTGAGGACCTCCTCTGGTCCTGCTGTGCCCTCTGTCAGTGCCCACTGACTGGATGGAGAGGGCAGCACCACCTGTGTTAGATATCCAGATGAAGCTCCTGAAGAAATGCCACTGGCTGCGAATAAATGGTTGTCTCCGCTGCCAGAATAGAAGCCACTGCCGCTACTGCTTCCCTCTGCATTGTACTCCACGGACCCCTGTCCAAACTCCATAGGCGGTGTGGTTTCTCCAGATAACTCTGTCTCAAAATCCCCACTCAGCAGTGTAACGCTGCCTTCTATTTCGTTTGCTGAGAACTCAGATCCAGACATTCCTGAACCAGACCCAGAGATGAAACTCAAGCTTCCAGATCCAGATAAATGTTCACCACTTCCCTGTCCGGAACTGTAGAGTAAAAACCCTGTGGCTTCCTGCTCTCCAGAGGATGACACTGTAAGTTCAGTGAATCCTGACCCATAAAAAGTCACACCTGAGAAGAACCCAGAGCCACTTCCAGAGGACGAACCACTGAGATCGCCACTGAAAGTCCCAGATCCTTGAATGTCTCCAGAGCCACTGAACACCAGCAGGTCTCCACCAAGCTCATACTCCTTATGTGTAGTTGGGGTGGAGACATCAGTCAGTTCACCATCTATCAGTAAGATCGGAGTGTCTCCACTTCCCGAAAGTTCTCCTGACTGTCCACTGGCACTTCCAGAGAAGAATCCTGATGGGAAACCACTAAACCCAGAAAAGTCCTGGCTGGTGATGAAACCAGATGACATGCCAGAAAACTGTCCACTTTCCCCAGAGCTGTCAATGGAAGAAATTAAATCAGATCCACTACCAGATCCCGACAGGTCTCCACTGCCACCGAGCACTCTAGAGCTTTCCTCAGGTGATTGGAAGATAAGGATCTCTGTGCTTCCCTCGCCAGCTTCTTGTAGTCCCCCTGAAACTGAGCCCTCTCCAGAGACAATGCTGTCAATGCCTGAAAAAACAACATTGATACTGGGACCGTCTCCACTGAGACCTGATCCAGAAGCATCTGTACTGCTGAAACCTGATGCTCCACTGGGAAGGTCAGCACTTGTACTGCCAGCTAGTTCTCCAGAACCAGACAAGTCTCCAGAACCAGGCAAGTTCCCAGAACCAGACAGATCTCCAGAACCAGACAAGTCTCCAGAAATAACCTGGTCTCCTGAACCGGAAAGGTCTCCTGAACCAGGCAAGTCTCCAGAACCAGGCAAGTTCCCAGAGCCAGACAGATCTCCAGAGATAACCTGGTCTCCAGAGCCAGACAAGTCCCCAGAGTGACCCCCAGATGCAGAACCTGAACTGAAGTCTGCTGAGCCAGAGCCCGAAGTCTCCACAGGGATGGGAGCAACAATGGAAGGAACCGCTAAAGAGATGTATAAAAAAAGTGTGAGGGGCATTTGACATAAGAGACATTAGAAAATTTCATTTGTTAATGATTTAAATACAACGTACCAGGCCTAAACAGATCAGTAATTGATGTTACGTTAATGAGAGCCTCCTGGATATCTGTGATGTTCAGTCCAGTTTCATTTGCAATAAGTTGAAGGTCAGCTGTAAAAATTAAACAAAAATTGATCATAAATGTTACAAAAAGGATTAGCTCAATAAATAACAGTTCAAGCTTTTACCTCTGATACAATATGCGTCGAATCTGGTGTCAAGTTCAGGGAAGCTTGTCTGGTTGGCATGAGCGTACACGGTATGCACTCCTGATTTTCCAGCTCCGCACTCATTGCGAGGGTTGTTGATGGGATAGCGGACACTACGATCCAGTAGCCAGCCAGCACGGCACTTGTCAAAACCCATTTTCCACGCTGCGTAGAGCTCTCCTGTGGAGGCCAGTATGGCATTCTGCTCTTGGCAGCTAGAAGCAGCTTCATCATAGGTAAAACCCTCAGCTGAGCCCACATGGAAAACCTCACCTGTGGAGCAGATGAGGAGATGATGTTATGACATGCCCTGTAATTTTTTGCATGATAAAAAATAAGTTACATATAAGTCTCTGGGCTTTTATTTGCTGGAGCTGTCCATATTTTTACCTCTGAGTCCATCAATGTAGCAGTACACGTCATATCTCTCATCTGCTGGTCTAAAACCATAGGATCGAACTCCAGGTCTATCCCCCAGATCTCCAGCACATTTATCTCGAGGGAAGACAATGGGATACCTAGAAAAGGCCCAATATGATGATGTGTTATTTGGGACAAGAATCTCTTTACATCTCTAAATATCTCATTCCAGATTTACCTTACAGTCTGGTCCAGTAACCATCCTGCATCGCACTGGTGATATCCAGCCTCGTATGCTGCCTGCAGCTGCTCTGCGGTGGCGATGGATGCTCCAACACTCTGGCAGGCCAGCTGAGCCTCAATGAAGGTGAAGGCGTAACGGCTTGAGCCTGAGCGATAATGGAAGACCACACCTGCACGGAGAATGAAGAGGAACTCTTGTGTGGTGAAGCCATGTTTTCCTCGTTAGGAACATTAACATCAAGTTTGGACATTCTATAGTATGTGATAAAACAGTTTTAACATGCATTACTCACCAGTTGAAGGCATCACAAAGCCCCTGCCTGGCTCCTTGCCTGTGTCGGGCTGGGCAGTGACTGACTCTATCAGGTCGGTGACAAACTCAGTGACATTTGGAGGCTGAGGCAGCGGCAGCTCTATAGGGCTCTCAGTGAAGGTGAAGTCCACAAGGGTAGGCTGAAGAGTCTCCACCTCTCCTACCGCCTCGCTCTCAGTTGTTGTCCTCCTGAAGAACACCTCTGGACTCCGTGTCACTGTGGTAACACTCAGCACGCCACTGCCCTCCTCTAAGATGCCTGAACCTTCCTCATCAGGGGACTCTGGAGGTGATTGAAGATTAGTCAGCTCCTCTTCATTTAGCTCTGTTTTTGGTCCTTACTAACTCCTGAGAGAAATATCTGGCTCTTCAGGTGCTAAATTATCCACTTAAACAACAGTTGAAGGAAACTTTTCCAATACAACCTTTGACTTTCATGGCATTCAATAGTGTTCCATCTCATGCTGTAAAAATCTCTGACTAGTAAATAATTGGTGTATATGATAACAAGCAGAACAGCGCTCTCTACACTTTGTCTGAATGATGAACTACCTGTGTAGCAGAAGGCGTCATAGCGGGACTCTGGAAGTGGGTATCCCGTCTGATTTGTGTGGAGGTAAACTGTTCGCACCCCCAGCAGGCCCCCACCACACTGTGGCCGACGAATGTTGATGGGGTAGCGGACACTTCTGTCTCCCAACCAGCCGGCGTTACACACATCCATCCCGCCCTGCCAGGCCAGGTAGAGCTGACCAGTAGTGGCCAACTGAGCTCCCTGATTAGCACATGCTACCACTGCCTCAGAGAAGGTGAACTTTTCTGCAGAGGCGGTGTAGAAAACTCTGCCTGTGTCAAATAAAAGAGGTTTGATTAAGTTAAATCAATAAAAAGATAAAGAGCATAAGGAAATTCTCACAATAATCCCAAAAACCTTTCTACCTGTCATCCTCTCAGTGTAGCAGTAGACATCATAGGTCTCACTGAGGTCTCTTACTCCATATGTTCTGACCCCAGGCAGCTCCTCTTTGTCACCATAGCAGTTCACACGAGGATCATGGATTGGGTACCTTGGATTAAATCAAATAATAAATAAATAAATACATAAAGCATGCAAGTTCCATCCATGGATCTTATTTTTCAGGTTTTTGTTTAAAAATGTATGGCGGTTTTCCCTTTCAAAAGGCACATGAATTTTAATGTTCGTTTGTTTCTGTCATGTTGTATCCACTATGGGAAACAGGGGCAATAGGGAGTTGCTGTACAATATTAGGCAAACCAACCTGACTGTGTGGTCAGAGAGCCAGCCGGCATCACACTGGTGGAATCCATCATCAAAGGCTGCTTGAAGCTGTTCCGGTGAAGCCATGACAGCGCTGTTCTGGGCGCAAGCTGCCTTTGCCTTTTCAAATGTCAAACTGTAGCGGCCCATAATGGCCCTGTAGTGGAAAACCATACCTACAGAGATAAAACCAGGACTAGTTTAATTGGGAGTGAGTGAAAAAAAATAAATTTTATATATACATATATATATATATATATATAGTTCCACTAGCATGAAACTGTACAAAAGACAGAAAGCCTGTACAGAGATTGAACAGTCTTGAAATTTATCTAAATTATATAAGATGTGCATAATATTTAAATCTTCATCCTTATGAGGTCATTTAAATTCATGTTGGTTCTGCTGTGCCACCTTTAGACTGAATGACAACAACTTTCTTTTTTTAAAAGATATTTTTGGGGCTTTTTGGACCTTTATTTCACACTTGTAGGTCACACCTACAAGATTTGGACAACCAATTAGAGGAAAACAATGTGTAATATTACCAAGCAAGAAACTTCTTTTCCTGGATAGTCAGTCCATAGTTGCCTCACTGAGGTTTTGTGTCACTTCTTTGTGAGCTCATCTGCTGCTTACCTTGAACCTGCACATGGACAATGTCGTGGTTGTCCTCGATGCCATGCTGAACTTCACAGCGATAGACCCCTGAGTCACTGGACCGCAGCTCAGATATCTTGATGCTAGCGTCTGTAGGAGTTGAGGGGTAGCCCAGCAGATGAACTCTATCCAGGTAGTTTTCACCAATACTCACATGTCCTTCCAGGGCCACCAGAATAGTTGTGACTTTTTCTTTGGTGACGAGGCTCCATTTGATACGGTGAGAAAGAGGAGCAATGACAGGAGCTCCAGGGTCTGGGACAGTGTGATCCTACGTAGGACAAATATTCACTGAGGTTTTTTTCTGGATTAACTAGTAATAAAGCTGTGATTAGAGAATATTTAAATAATGTGAATGGTAGCTTTGTGTATAATCTGAGCTACTGACTGATGCAAATCATTTCTGAATATGCTGTAGGCTGTTGAATACAGAAAGAAAGACACTGGTATCCAAAACACACTGACATTTAGTTAACACACCTCAAAATAACATGGCAGCACCAACGCTCCTCCCAGCAGGGGGCGCTGTGGCTCCTCCAGAGGAATGCTCACACTCAGCACATCCTCCGGATCTGTGGAAGAGATCAATAAGAGTTGTCTGGTGCAAGGGCTGGTTGTGGCAATGGCATATATTTACAGAAGAAGTCAACAAACCAAGCTGATTAGAGGCACCAGTTCTTACCCATAAATGAGTGCTCTTCATAGATGTAATCAAATGAAGCTGAGATGACATGTAGACACACAGACAACAACACGATCCACCTTACCATATTTTACCTGAAACGTTAAAGAAGAAAAATTGTCAAAATTCAAATGAGTTAAATGCTCACATCATCACACAGAACATTGTGAAACAAATGAATCTTGAATCTTGAATAAATGAATCTTACTGCAGGGTGATGATCAACCTGTCATCACCTCAACTTTGTAACTGAAGATGGGATGTAAAAGTTTTCATCTTCATCAAGGTTTCATACATAAACAGTTTGCATTTAATCATTTTTCTGTTTTGAGAAATGTTTAAAAGATATAAAATAGAATTAAGCTCAACAACAATAAAACAGAGATAATTCTATTTGGTCCTCAACATTTAATTAAAAATATCCCCTTTCATCTTGGATCATTAGTCTCTGCAATTAAACCATATGCAAAAAATTTTGGATTCATATTTGACACAGAATTATAATTTGACAAGAAAATCAATCAGTTGGTAAAAATAAATTTCCTGCAGCTCCAGACCATCTCCAAACAAATACCCTGCAATTGTGAACAAAGTAACACATGCCTTCATGTCCTCCTGTCTTATTTTTGTAACTCTTTGTTTTTTGGTGTCACAGACTCTTCTTTGTCCAATCTCCAACTCATTCAAAATACAGCAGCTAGAATTCTGCCAAGATAAAATGAAAAAGACAACACATCACACCCAGTCTTGCATCTCTTCACTGGTTCTCTGTCACCTATAGACTCAATTTAAAATCCTTATTGAAACAGGGTTCTTTGCACATCTTCACACTCTTGCTCCATCAGGTGCTTCTCAGTAGAAGGACAGCAGCAGTACAAAAGCAGGACTGGAGCACTCTGATAGATTTAAGCTTAAAATATTGGTGCAAACAAATAGCGTTTTGACACATACTGTCATGTTTCCTTGAAGTTGGTAATCTTGTTTTTTAATGTGCTCTGTGTATTTTCATAACCTTACAGCGATATATTCTCTGCTTCTGATGTGATAATGTTGTTGCTCCTATTATGGCCCCCTTGTGGCATGAACTGTAACTCCATATCTAGTTTTTTTCTGACATACGAGATGGTTGTTCTTGCTGGGAATCTCGTGTGATTTTAAAGTGTTTTAAATGTTGTTTGAAAAACTGTCAGCTTGCTCTTCCTTAAATGGCACCATGGGTGTAGTATTTGGACACTGACTGGTAACTCTCACTCTGACTGTCCAATGGTCTTGTGCCTTTGCTAAGAAATGTACAACTCACTTAGGTTTGCTGTATAACTGGTTGCCTTCCGTCAGTGTCCATTTTGACTCTGATGAAGACACAGTATGTGTCAAAATCTTAGGCTTAAATCCATCTGTGTGCTCCAGTCCTGAGGCAGGCAATCCTCATATCAGTAACTACTGTCTGTCCCACGATCTTGGACAAAACAATGCGGAGACAGGGCTTTCTTCATTGCTGTTCCAAAACTCTGTACAATCCAGTTCTCCCCCAACATCACCATGTTCAAGAAAAAACTCAAAACTCACTTTTACTCGCTGGCTTTTAACTGTACATTACATCAATCAGCTCGCCTCTCAGCTACCGTTTGCTCAATGAAATCTACATACGCTTTACAATTCTTTCTTTTTTTTTTTTAAACTTATCTTGGGTCCAATCACCAATCACGATCATAAGAAACAGTATCTGTCGATATTGCTACCGATCAGCTGACAAGCCGATCAGCTGATACTGATACCAATCAGGAAGCTCTATTGATATAACCCAATGGATTGTTTGCTACATGTTTCTGTTTATAATACTGACTCCAACAGTCATTTGTAATTGTTAACAACATGATTCCAATTTTACTTGTGTTATTTAATTATTGATATCTGATATATATTAGGGATTTCTTAGTCTGGCCTGAATAGCACTTCGATGAGGTGGAGAATGCTGGACGGTATGAGTGACTGACTTCTTTTACTTCTATTCTTTTTTAATAAGACCCAAACAGAGTGCTAATGTAACGTCTCTGTTTCTGCCTGTTCAGACTTCAATGCCATCCCAGAGTTTAAAACTGAAACAGCTTTTACAAACCTCTGATCACTGAAAATCGGCCTATAATGATTGGATCATTGCTAGTTTACAGTGCTATATAAATAAAGCTGATTTGAATTGATTTGATTTGACGTGCAGAAATAATGAAAAAGGTTTTGAAAAGTTGCATCTTCTAATGTTGTGAGTCTTTCAAAAGAATTTATGAGCCTACACTGAACGCTAGTTACTTGTGCTGTTGTGCTGTTGTTAAAGTGTCCCACAGTAAGCTGCCCCGAATACACACTGACATTTTAAAATCCTGCCTGACTTTCATTCATTTATTTGAAGCACGTGATGCTGAGCTGCCAGTGATGCTGCCAGTTTAAAATCTGGCTTTGGAGAGGGAGGGTCATATCCTGTAAATCTTAACACTCAAATTGAAATGAAACTTTGAGTCATTCATGTTCAAGTCAGATTGTCCATCTTGTTTTGTTCATTTAACTGAAGTCCACAGCTCCACCTTTAAAGTCTGCAGCTCTCCCAAACAGACACGATTCCAATTTTCCTCCGCAGCAGCTACATTTCCCAGCAGAATAACACGAAACCACACATCAGTGTGACGCTCGTGTGCACTCACTGTCAAACAAACGCCTCTTATTTTCTCACAGGAAAACAAGGAGCTCCAGTTCTTTCAAACCTAAATATTTGCTGTTATTCCACCTGAGAAATGCTTCCTGCTCCTCCCTCCTATTACAGTAAAAAGACTGAGACTTTTCCTGAATCAGTTTGTATATTAACGTGCCAACCATGTCTCAGAAGTATGAGGCCTCATATACATAAATTTTTTTAGTACATGCTTATAATCACTTACTTATAATGCTGAAGTCCTTAAGTACTTAAGTTTTAATACTTAATTGTGTAGCCTTATGTGTCTTATAGAGTAATTTTTTTTAAAATTTTTATTATAATTAGTTTTGGGAACAGGCGGTTTTGTTTCAGTTCAATCGTAGTTCAGTCTTAGAGGATATTGTTTTGCTTAAGTTCATGGCAATTATTTTCACTGCTTATTTCAATTTTAACTTCAATTCTACTTTAACTCTGATGTTTATTGCTGTGTTGTTTACTTTATGTCTGTGTTGTATGACACCAGATATGTTTTTAATGATTTTGAATCTGCCACATGTCAACTATGTTTTG
>JAPQLA010000001.1:31097342-31108591 GCA_029822935.1 Naso vlamingii | reverse complement strand
AAGTCGTCTCAGCCCATAATGTACAGCGCAGCTAACTATGGGAGCTAATTTACGTGCAGGTCTTCCATAAGTTGGGGTGGATGAAGATCGGATCAAGTTCATACCACAAACGAACTGAGACCACTTTTTCTAACAGGTCTTGGTCCGGTTGTTTTGGTCTGCACCAGAGTTCGGTTACTTTGTTCGCACCGTCCCAAATGAACTGCACCAAATGGGAAAATGAACCAGTGTGATTCAGTCAAACTAAACAAGGCAGGTTTGAAAACATGTTAAGTCAACATTCTGAGCCACAGAAGACGTCGGATTTCACAGGCTGAGTAGAGGCTCGCTGTGACTGATAAACCCCATTTGATAGCAGACACTTCTGAACAACGAGTGAACCCTGGATGTCCCTCTTATGACCTATAAAACCCAGATTCATGATTCCTTTTGGAAAGCTTTTAGGCTTCATCTCTCCTTCACTGTTTTCATGTTTAAAAAGCAGCGTAACAATGCAAAGAGCCATGAGTTGGAAGGGTGGGAACCCTGTTTAACATCCTGCATACAGTTTGTATATTGATCACCATTACCCAAGAATTCAGTATTTTTTTCCTCCAGTGGATAGATGTATGCGTGTGTGTGTGTGGGTGCGGTGCGCTTGTGTGCATGTGAACACAGTAATTACTGAAAACACACATGTTGTTCTCATTGTAAAGGATGTGAGTGAAGCTCATTGTTAAATCACCACCAACAGCACATTGAATGATTAACCCTTCCTCTGACCTTCATGACTCTCCCTCAGTGATGCTAACCTGGAATCTTTTCAGGTCAAAAACCCTAAACTGCATGTTCGATGTGGACTCAAGGATTAACGTGGTTTAATGTCAGCCTCAGCCGACTGAACCAGGATCAGCTCTTATTGACAATCAGCAGAAGGGTTAAATCATTGTTCACCCCATCACCTGTGAGTCCTGTCAGAAACATCAGTCAGGTTTTTTTTTGTTTGTTTGTTTTTCACATATTCGCTTGTCAGTGCTCTCAGTACACAGATGTGGTTGTTTGGTGTTTTTGAGACTTGAAATTGGGCCAAATATCAATTTTTAATGGAAGTGTTTGTTGCTACGCCTCTATGTCTCCACTTTTATAGATCTTGGAAATTCTTTGAGAAAAAAACGATCAGACAGAAAGAACGGACATTGATGTTGCGGGGAACCACGTGTCTGCATGTTCAGTCATTTCTCATGTCGTTCCACTCAGGACTGGTTTAAATGGTTAAATGGGCTAATTTTGGTCAGTCTGGATTTTGTCAGTCTTCTGTCTGATTCTGGGCTCAGTTGCATTGTATGCATTTGAAGAGTTTCTGTCTTCTTGCTCTTTTTACTTGGTCTGGCTGGTGAAAATGTTCTTCCACATTCATAGATGATTCAGTGTGAAGTTTCTGTGAGAGCTGACAGATGAACCAGTGCAGCAATACGTACACGCGACAGTTGGATTTTACCAATTAAACTTAAGAAAAAAGCAAATTATTTCACAAATTAATACTTCCTGTGAAGATAACACCATATAAATACATCTAGTATACTGTGCACACACTTTATGTGCATGTTCTCTCCGATAAATATGCACCACAGGAACACAAGATGTCCTCCATAGCAGTGGCTCCACCTCTGTAGTGCACTGAAAGGTACGACGGCCCCTAGTGATGCAGTTTTTTATGTTGGCACTAAACGACCCGCTGCAGCTTTGTGCGAACAGTGTCATAGGATGCCATCAGGTGTCCAAATTGTTCGTTCATATGGACACAAGAGTTATCTGCTGCTGTAAATATCTTTGTGTCACACTTGCTCCTTCGTTGATGCTCTTAAATTTGATGGATTGTATTTTTGGTAGTATTCAGATTTTTGAAGTAAAACTGAGACACTGCAGAGGAGCAATGTGTGTTTTTTTTATTTTCAGTGTCTTTTTCCGGGCCTTGCTAACGTGCTGGATGATGTTTTTATTGGAGAAAAGTTGCTTGAGATGATTTGCTGCTTCCTTTGATCTTCGGCTGTTGTGCAGCCGGGATAAACTGTTGGCTGCCTCTTGCATTTGCAGCACTACTTTCATACACCTACTGCACCTGTCCTCCCTCCTACTCTGTGTACCTCCCCCTCTCTCTCCAGGTTGTATTTCCCCTCTCATCTGTATCATACTTCAGTCTCTTCCTTTCTCCTCGCTCATATCCTATCGTTTCATGTCTTTTGTGCTGCTCCTCCTCCTCCTCCTCCTTCCTCCTCCTCCTCCACTGCTCCTTCCTTCCTCGCTCTCCCTCTTGTTCCTCAGAGCCCCTGCAGGAGCACCATGTGGCCCTGTTGTTGAGGCGTTTCTCCACCGACCTCAGCCTGGGCCACCACTTCTCTCTGGATGGGGCGCTGGCCCACCACCTCCACCTGTGCTCCTACCACCTCCGCCTCTTCCGAAACTGGCTCATCTCCGGCCAAGACCCCCTAGAGTACCTCCACGGTCAGCCCCTGGCCCCGCCCTTCTTACCCCCAGCATCACGCCCTGTTCAACCACTGCTCATGTTTTAGTTGGGACTGTGCTTGTTCTGTGGTTGACGCTCATGCTTTGCCTCTTGATGTTTCTGCATGCTTGCCTGTTTCTGTGGTAATGCAGATTGCAAGCTCGATTGGTGTGAGCTGTTTGGGATTTTGGGCCATTTTTTGCGTCTGCTGTCCTTCCCCCCTCTGCAGTGGTGTCAGTAGCTTTTCCCCGCCTCTTCTTCAGTCTGTACAAACCCTCCAGAGTTTTACTATTTTTACTTGTTTTTTGAAGGATCAGTATAATTAAACCTCATAAAAGAAAATGGAAGCCTTATTTTATTAGAACGTAATGGTGACAAAATTAGAAAAGTAGTAAAATTTAAAACTATCAACTAAATTCATTATTGAAAAATGTGGCAATTATCTTCCACTCTTAATCTGTTCATTTTTGTTATTAAAAAAGCCAGACATGGGCGAAAATTCCATGAAAATTTCCCAGAGCCCAAGCAGACTTGACTCTGGTCTGCCCTTCATTTCTTTTCTCCTCTCTTCAGCTTTTAAAAAAAAACACATATGCTCCCCGAACTCAATACTACTAAACTTATTAACACGGGCTTCTGGCTTGTGAGTTCACAAAAAGCATTTCTTTTTAATTTACAAAGACAAAACAAACATTACTGTCGTAATTATGCACAGTAAAACAGTAATGTGCATCAGTTCCATTTTCACGGTTAATCCACAGAAGATTAAATATTCACAAACACTTCCTCATGTTTCAGTAACAAAACCAACATTTGGCACACAGAGGACTGAAAATCAGACCTCAGTTTGTCGGAGTGACGACTGAAATGTGTCTGTAGCAGAACAAATCAAACTGTCAGGTGTTTAGAGACATCATTGAATTCTTGGTCGTATTTGTCCTAATAGACTTGTTTGCTCTCCTTGATCAGGTTTTCTCTGGTCTAAATCAAGAAACTTTGCTAATTTTAGACCTTTCTATGTATTGCACAAAATCCTATTGTTTGTTTTCAGATACTATAAAAAAATTAGCACACTGAGGTTTGGTGGTTTCACATAAAGTACAGACACATAAACTAGGGCTGAACAATTATTCAAAATATTATTGAAAATTGCAATAAGGCCAAACATGATATCCAAATCATAGGAGCTGCGATTTTTTGGTAAATTAAAATGTGTCAAACATCATAAATGAAACTTTGTGGTGTGACAGACATGCTCAGGCTTACAAATCATATTCTGCAGACATACAAGAAGAGGACATGCTTGTTTGGTAAAAGTAAAGTGCAAAAAATACCATTCACACGAGAGCCTGATTTATGCTTACGTGTTGGCCTCTGCGATGGTGCGTTCCCCATGCCCCAGCTTGACATGCATCTCCCCAGAAATGTAACTACACATCGCAGCGACGCGTACCGCAGCTGTGATTGGTCCACTTACTAGACTGGCATTTCTGCAATTCAGATTCCCTCTGCCTCAACTGGTTCAGTGGTCATACAGATCTGACATTGTTTCTCCCGTGTGCATTGCAATTCCTGATGTAAAAGTATCTCGTATTCCATGTTTATCAGCTCCACTTCCAACAGGAGCCGCTCAGCTGCGTCGCCAATGTTTATGGTAATGAAGAACACATTCAAGAAGTCGACTCATTGGCATATTTAGACCTAACTGCGGAGCAACACAGAGTTTTTTCTTTTTAAAGTACCATGGAGGCGCAGCAGCTCTTTCCTCTTTATCTGTAGACAATGCTATGTTATTTATAATGTAACTTCTGACGGACAGGGAAGTGACCTCCCTTGTTTGTGGGAAATGTAGGTCTTGGGTGTGCGTTGGTGTGGCTGGACCATGAAAAGGCAAATGACCACTGGCTGTCCGCTTCTGGTACGTCCGCACAGAGAATGCACCCTGTAGTTTAGACTATGAAACAGGCTTAAGGCGTATGCCGTGCGTGCAGCCAACGCAGAAGCATAAATTAGGCTTTAACCAGTTAATCATATTGCAACTGAAGAATAATTGCTATGATTTTAGCTTATCGTTAAGCCCTACACTCCTTATACTGTAGATATTTCTCCCCAAATGCTTGGATACACCTTCATCTATAAACAGTACACAGTGTGACTGCAATAGAAACATTTACATTCTTAGCACATTCCTCCTCAGCTTGTACACACACGAACATATTGCACATAGCATCGTATTGACAGTGAATTTTTGTCATTGTAATATAATGAATATTTACATGTTGCAGTGTCACAGAAACAGATGCTCCTGCTGACAAAGCGGCACCACCTTTGCTTTTAACTGTTTCAGTCCAGTATTAAAGATTTTTTTTTATTACTTGGAGCTCTAAAAAGACTGTTCTCTGGCCTTCAACCTGAACCTCCATGTGTCACACAGATACAAGAGCTGGTGTTTTTAAACCATGTCACATCCAACTCAGGATGTTTGGAATCGGCTGTTCTGTTTGAATTAAATTTAAATGCTACAATCGCCTCCTTCCTGACCTTAACCAGCATGTGTTTCCTGCTTGTTTGCTGTGTGTTCGGCGTACATACGCGCTGTGCAGGTGAGCACAATAAAAACAGCCTGCTGTGGTTTTAGACGATGGAGGCGAGCTGTGGTCTGACGCTTTGTGGTTTTGAATGGCTCTGAGGAAATGCAGCTAGGTAGTGAACTAACTGGATGAGCCGTCTTTGATAACGTGTTGGTGATGAGCTGCAGTCTGGACAGCTTTGACGGCTGTGTGCTTCTGTTAGAGCCGCAGCCTCTGTGTGTGGGGACAAATGAGAAAGGTCGACTCGATCTGCTTGCTTTTGCAAAACAGCGAGACATTTGGGATGCGTAGACTCGTTGGCGTTTGATGGTGTCATGTTGTCTTGGCGTCCAGCATGGTTCTTTGCAACTTGCCTGCGTGGAAATGAACCGTAGAGGCTGGCAGGAGTTTAGTGGGTTAGGGCCCATTCAGGTTTTCTTTGCACCGTGTGGAGGTGTCATGTATGGGTGGTGGCATTGAAGCAGTGATGTCAGGTGACAGCTGAAGTGGTTCTGCCTGCTCGTCTTCTGACTGCCTGGTCTAACTGAGGACTGATGTGCCTGCGGGCTTCGTGTCTCTCCTCTGCCGCAGGCTTCGAAGGCTGCTCCATGGTGCCCTCCATCTACCCTCTGGAAACGCTGCACAACTCACTGTCGCTGAAACAGGTCAACGAGTTCCTTGCCAGCGTGTGCGAGAGCGCCGGAGACCCACACACACGGACTACCAGAGGTTGGAAACAAACACAAACTCATGGTATTATTACCGTAAACATTATCACTTCACTTAATCTGTGGTCCCTTCTTTTATCCCTGCAGCCCTGTCAGCCATGTTTGACACACACAACCAGCCGTCAGTGGACTCATACATCCCGCAGAGAGTCCTCTCATCCTCCATCTCTCTCAGATCTCGTTCTGACAGACCGCCTTGGTGTGAGTATCGCAGCATCTCCTTATTCACACAAAGATTTGACATTTCTAGGTTGGCCTCGCTTGGCTGTCTCACTTTCAGACGTCTGTGGATTATTTATGGAATTTAAGTCCATTCCAGGCTCACAGTTTAATCTCTGTTAGTGCTGTCTGTCATTTTTCCAGACTCACTGCTCTGCAGAGCCCAGTGAACCGACACACAGCACTTTTCATGTTCTTGCAAATGAAACCTTAAGTTTTACTGGCTCTTACTCGGCTTCTTTTGTATCAAGGAGTTACAGTAAACAAGAGTTTTTAGAAATCCAGAAGGTATTTCAATACAGATACCTTATATTAAGCTGATGAAGAGATGCTGTATTGAGATGATTTATTGTAGTGCACAAAATGCGCCACCAGAGGGCACTCTACTGGTGGAACAGGCAGCTAAGATGACAAAGATGGCGAAGTGAATACCTCTGTTCCTTTTTGAAAGTATTTTGGGTTTTGTCCTAACTATAAACATGAGCCAGACAAGTTTTTAGGTTTTGTGTGCTTGTTTTTTGTTTGCTTGTTTTCAGGATAGACATTTGAAGCTAAATTAATTATACCAATTAAAGAAAAGCTGCACTTTTGGGGGGTTTAGCCTATCATCCACAATCTCTATGTAAGACAGGAACATAGATGCCTTTCCCTTCTCTGTTCGCTCAGTCGGTCACTAGATAGCCGCCTCGCACTGGCAGTTGGCACATTCAGTGGAAGTTGTGGGGATGCAACCCCTACCACCCTCTAAAGCCCCTAAAACACACCCATATAATCTCCAACACGCTCCATCTACATGTTGTGACCTGCATATTAACCACACTATAGACACATTGTTACTGTGGGAGCAAGTACCAAAGAACTACTTTTCTGGGCGTAGTGACACAGTGGATGGGTCACAGCACCTCAGTTGACCCGTCAGGCCATACATTTGTGAATGTGGCTAGTCACCACATGGTCACAGCTTGCGGATGGAGCATGGAGCATTTTGGAGATTATGTGGGTGTGTTTTAGGGGCTTTAGAGGGCGGTCATGGTGTATCCCCACTATTTCCATTGAACGTGCAAAACTGCCAGGGAGAAGCGGCTATCTGGCGATCTACTGAACACACAGAGAAGCGAAAGACATCTACGTTCTTCTTTTACATAGGGATTGTGGATCATAGGCTAAACCCCCCCCCAAAAAGTGCAGTTTTCCTCTAAATTCTTTCCATGTTCTTATTTCCTCTTATGCTGGACCTCTGGGTTTCTTTTCTGTTCCTGCAGACAGCAGTGGTCCATCCAGCACAGTGTCCAGCGCTGGACCGTCCTCTCCCACTACGGCTGACACTTCACCACGTTTCAGCTTCAGTGATAAGATCTCACTCACCCCTCAGAGCAGCGAGGAAACTCACTCCTCTCAAAACATTTCCTCTCAGCCACTGCCCTCCATCGGGTCCCAAGTCCTCGACCCAACTTGCCCCACCATTTTAAACCCCGGTGAAGTCCCTCTGACTCCAAATAACTCCCCGGAGGATGATGCTGAGCCCTGTGCTGTTACTGGTCTCCAGTCTGATGATCCTGAGTGTTCACAGGAAGGGCTAGAGATGTCTCCTGCAGTCTCAGATGCCATCGGCGTTGCAGTTTCAGATCCTGGCCTGAGGCCGCCATGCTCCGCATTAGCTGAGCTCTCTCTGGGTCGGATAGAGGGTTACTGCCTCCCCGGCTCTCTGCCTGTGTTGTTGGAGCTCAGAGAGAGCAGCAGTGAGGCGGGCTCTAGCTCCCAGACGCCACAGTCTCCTGAGGGACCTGACGAGTTTTTTGACACTCAGGAGTCGGTGGACTTGTGGATGGACAGTCCAGAGAACCTCCCCCGTCCTGAGACGCCCTTAGAGGTTGGAGCTACTCACACAGCTGAGCCATAGGACCGCAGGGCACAGTCAGAACAACAGGCGTCTGATGTGTCAGAAACTACTGCGGCTGCATCTGTAACTTCACAAGCTTCGTCCTTGCTGTCAGTCATGAGCAGACAGGCTTTTGTACTCTCCATCTCCTCCAGCTTGATGACCATGTGTTGAGTAATAAATGGGCAGCTGATCCTCACACTCGGCTCTGTGTCGGACAATCATGACGATGGCCCACCTGCTGTTCATTAAAAAACTTGCTGGTGACCCACAAGTGACAAAAGTGAGCCTCCTCTGACAATCCACTGCTTCAGTTCATCTATGTTACAAAGTAGGAAGCCCTGTGTTGTAAGGTGAAGCTTTATCGTCAAGTTTATATTTAATAGCTCTGTTCCTGTTGCTTACGTGCTGTTGCATAAGCCCTTTGCTTAAATCTGCATTAATTGACTTTAAGCCACTTGTGGGCAGAAATGCATAGAGACCCACAGCACCTATCTGTTCTAAAGCTGTTAGAGCTCAGACAAAACAAACTGAGCATCCCAGCGGCATCATGTTTGTGTCCACATGATGAATATCAGCTCTCCTGTGAAGAACATCTGGCATTAAAGCTGCTGGATGTTCCAGTGTTCCCCCGCTAGTCGCTAACATTGAATGTCTGTCTGCTATTTTGTGCCGGGCTGGAGGTGTGCAGTGGATTCATCAGAGTTAATGAGAGAGTCGAGTTATAACCAAACAGCAGTGAAAGAGGCTGAAAGAAAAAGTTTTTTCTCATTTCATGTGTTGAGTTGATTCATTGTGATCATAAAGTTGCTGATGAATGGAGCTTTAAATTGTTAAGAGCCTGTCTCTCATCTTTCTTACCTTCAGCCTTTACACTTGAACAGTTACAGTAGTGAAATTTTAGCCTTTTCATTAATAGATTTCATGTTCCTCATCCACTGCAGTCGGGTGACCTGTATCAGGTCACGTGTCCTGGCACTGAGGCAGCTGTGTTCATCACTGCTGTCTAAGCACAAGCTTTTCTGTTTCCTCTGTTACAAGATACAGGGGCTCAGAGACTCACTACTTCATGAGAAACACAGGAAATGACTGGCAGTCTGAGATATAATCTGTGGCTCTTCTGCTCTTCATCATACTCCAGTGTCTGTCCTGTGCTGAGCGTCTGTGGTGCTACATGTTTAAAACCATCATCTGTGATGTAAAAAGCAACACAAAAGCAGAATGACAGCAGCTAAACTTTCATTACTGCTGGTTACATAGAATATGTGTTTAATCTCCAGGTCAAACCGTGTGTGCACTGCTTATTGCCAAAGTCCTTAAGCCTCATTAAAGATTTAATATAATCAGTAGGAATTGATAGAGAGAGAAAATATTTATTTTAAAAAATTGCATCTTGAACGAAACATGTCCGGTATTTTTGATACCCACATCAGATATTTAATTGTACCATAGCTATTGTATATTTTTTTTGTAAAATCACCTCATGATGTGGAAAAATCTGAAAGCTAACTCTTCTTTAATCACTGAACAAACAGGAGGGGCATTTTACATTGAATGTGCTCTTATTGTGGCGAGCAGTCATGTAGCAGGTGTATGTGTGTGTGTGTGTGTGTGTGTAGGGGGGACGCATATATACTCTCCAGCATTTCAGGTGGATGAGCGCACAGGTGTGCGATTCTGTGTTACTCAGTGGGATTTCATGTTACTGTAGAGGTGAAAAACACTCTGAGCTGTCATCCGGCCCGTTGATGTGTTTGTGCATATTATCATACTGTTTGCTTTTTGCCTAAAGGGTCAGTTCACTCAAATTACAATACGAATGCGGAAATAACCCCTGCTATTTTTAATTCTCCAGATTTTGACTCATATTTCTCTCTGTATTTGTGCTTAAAACATGTAAAATTAGAAGCAGCATCTCCATCACGCTGGATAACTCAGACCTCCCTGTGAACAATTTTCTTTGGTGTGGACCCCCCTGGTGTCAAGTTCCGGAAAGAAGGGTGGTGTAAATTTGTGCACTTGGTTTACAAATCCATGTGCACATGCCCATGAATTCTGAACAATGGACGGCTAAACAGTGAGCACACATTGTGAATCAGTGGGCACAGATTTGTAAATGGAGAGTCTAGATTTACTCATAGTATATGGTATATGATATTAACTCATACTCATGTTTTTTATCAGCTGATGCCTGGGAGACACCGCACTCTGGAGCTGCTGTACTTATCATTTAAGAGTAACTTAACATCTGGCAGAAAATTATGAAGATGTTTCCGTCCCTGTTTTTATGCATTATACCTTTGTCATCACCACTGGAGGTCAACTAAAATAAGAATTTCTTGGGGTTTAAGTCACAGATGTGTTTAGAAAAACTGGATGGAACTGTATTTGTGGAATTAGCAGCTCATTCATTCTCTTTGAATGCGGCTCTTTGAGCGCAAAAACGTAAATTAAAATCGTTCCTCATAGTCGTTTTTTTAGGGTCTTTTTGATGCTTAGAAATTTTTTTAGCACTTCACAAGTGTTCCTTCTGACCTTACGCCTTGTTTCCAAGCTGTGAGCTCTGCAAACTCAATTCAGTTCATTTTAATTACAGTGGAATTAAAGGAGAAATCTCGGATGTTTCAAATTTGGACAAATAAAACCAAAACTGTGTACATCATCATCATCATCATCAGCAGACGTGAGAAAATCATTTCTGTAATTTGGGTGAAGTGACTCTTCAAAACCTGCTCTGAGATCCACTTTTTAATGATTGAGGATGAATCGTCTGTAATCCAATAAAGATCTCCCTGCTGAGCTTGTGAACGCTTTGTGAGCTGAAACGCTTTCGTGTTTCATGTGTGATGTTTGGATGCACAGTATGTTTTCCCTCAATGTGTGCTGACTGCACAGCTCAGCCACGTGCACAAATGTTTTCTGTCTGCTCTGTGTGAAGCTGGTTTTCTTGAAGCAACATGCACAATATACTGGGATATTTCCAACCATGTTACTAAAAACAAAGCTGGTAGAATGTAAATTCTTGATTCTTGTTTGGTTTACTATTATGATTTCTGTTCTGTAAAATAAACCAAATAAATGATATAATCAAGTTTAAGGACAACATTTTAAGTAAACTGTTCATGAAATATTAAAATCATTGGTGACTGACCAATCATTAAAAAACTCTTTTCTCAGTAGATGTAGCAAAGTGAGGCAAAGTATAATTACTGGCACAATATCAACTTTTTTTTTTTTCTAACCATCACGGGTATCGTCAACTTTATTGTGGACACTCTTAACTGGAAGTAAGGAGGTCGAGTCTAAACAATAAAAAAACAGACATGTCTCTGCCTGATGATTAAACTCAGCAGGTAAATTTTCTCTCCAGT
>JAPQLA010000001.1:31079968-31096017 GCA_029822935.1 Naso vlamingii | reverse complement strand
TTGACATTTCTATTTTTTAAAATATATTTATAAATCGATAGGCATCCTTACACTTTAAATCCAGCGCCACCATAAGGTCAAATCATTGCCATCAGCCGTATGCCTTGTTTCCACTTGCGTAAGTGTAAGAAGGCGATTCAATCAAAAATCCATTCATTCGTAAGAGAATCTCCACAATATCCATTGCGCCTGCGAAACTCCTCCCCTCCATAATATTTCGGTCCGCAATGATGATGTCTGCATCCCAATTGTGAGCCCATTCACTCACTGACATACAGGGACACTAGAAGTGAGCCGTCACAAATGATAATTATATACACCTTTCTGCCAGGAAAGGGTCTCTTTTCTCTGCTAAGCATTAGCTTGTTAGCACTGAAACTGTAAGAATGTAAGTATAATGATTATAAAATTTAGGGTTTCAGCTCTTTAGACCTCTAATAAGTAAAACATCACAATTTCCTAAAATTGAAACCTTGAAGGGCTCACTAGTCAGCACTCTTTGGCTACCAAGTCAGAAGCTCTAAAGTTTAAAAATCAGTGGCCTAAAAATGACATCCCTTGATTAGTTCCATAAAAAAAGCTTAAACTTCTGATTTCTATCAGTTTACAGGAGGAAAATTTCACGTGATGTAATGATGCTGTAAAAAAGAGGACGAAGACTTTTTTTCAGTAAATGATGCTTTTATTGGTCTTGACCACACTTTTTCCCTTTCAACAATAAATCTGTTTTCTATTTTACCTTTTTTAAGCATTTAAAGAGAGATAAAGAGAATATTGCACTTAAAAACAAGAGATGAAAGTAGAACCATGAAGCAGAAAGGAGGAGAAAACGATCACAAGGCTTTCTTTACAGCACAACACAGCCAGGTTATATGTGCCTCCTCAGGACTGGACAGCTTAGCTTCTTAAATAAACATCTTTTAAAATAGCATTTATATGTTAAGTCAGTTTTTCTTCAGCTATTACAATACAGGAGAACTCAAAAGGTACACATGCACATACAAGCAGGGCTCACTGAAAACCAACAGTCGTTATGATGATTTGTTTCACGGCAGATGAGTCTGATGCCACAGATATCTTATTTTTTTGACTCCTTTTTTTTTTGCACGATACGAAAATGCAGCGGTTATGTGTGAGTGTGTATGAAGCTTTATCTGGAAAAAAGAGTGAATAATAGGAAATCCTCTAAAGATAAAAATGTATTGACAGAGTTACCGGAGTCCCTCATGTCTGGCAGTCTAGGTTTTGAGTGGTCTGCTCATATGTGAGTGGTGTTAAGTTTGATTATTAGCCTTTACAGTGATGCAGTATTAAATAGGAATGCAGATTACACTGTCATTGACTGACTGGGCAGCACAGTGGGTTAACAGGAAAACACTGACTTCACGGTTAACCCTGTTTCATCATTCAAGCTGTTAATGTTCTTAACTCAGCATCATTGTCCTCTTCTTGTGGCAGACACTCTAAGTTGTTTAACACTTTCAGTGTTTTAGTCTACACACACAAATCATATTTTCTTTCTTTCATACACAGAAAGAAACTGTATTGTGTTCAATCTACACTCAAACTTTTCTTCCCTGCATAGCAACGCGATGTATTGCAGGGTACAGTTATGTTACTGCCAGTGTGACCGATGAGTCAGATGTACCATATGATGCACAGTAACCAAGGCAACCAGGAGATCAAGTCCTCCACGGAGAACGTAAAGGTAATCTGCATCTTCACATTCAGCTGGAGCCGCTGAGGTATTCGCCCCGCTCCCTGCAGCCCTCCGGCTTTTACAGAGCCGTCACCTTTATAAACATGCATCTGTTGTTCATGCGTTTCTAGATGAGGTGAGGGAATCAAATATCATATCAAGGATTATTTGGATTTTTACTCATAAAATAGCAACCCTGGTGAGGTGAGTTGGTCCTGTCACTTGGTGGATATGTGGTTTTGTTCCCGTTTAAAATCTGTTTCATTACTCAAAACTTATCAAAATATAAAATCATCAATATGAAATTAAAACACATCTACACATATTACTAATTTAATAAAGTGTTAGAAACATCCACTGGTTTACCACTGAAAGTAAAGAAATTTACCTGTTAAATTATGCAGTTTAAAGACGTATAAGTTGAGGTGACTGTGGCAAAAAACATTTTTGCAAACTCAAGACAAAGTATATTTTCTGCAAAAATTGAAAAGAACCAGTAAGAAACAACACAGGTTTTCAACATAAATGCAGTATTTTTATATTATGATGCTAAATTTGAAAAAGTGCTGCTTGAGTGTTGCACACAGGTTATCGTTTGTGCTTCTTCGACTGGCAGCTCCAGAAAATTGAAAAAATGCAATGGCTGAAATACTAAGTTGGTGCTTTAAAAGTGCCATTTTATGCTCAATATGTACAACTCAGATCTTTTTTTTGGTGCACTGACGTTCTCACCGACAAAACTCATGACATCAGAGGAGACGAGCTCGCCAAACCTCAGCCACAGAGCCATGGATGAACCGCTCACTGGCATACCTTAACTTGCTTTTACGAAAACACATTTCATTTCCCTTCCAGCACAGCAGGACAGAAAGGCACATGTGGGTGACAGTCTAACCTCTACCATCAATCAAACCTGCCCACAGCTCACCAGGCAAACACAATCTCATCTCACAACCACATGTTCCTATTGTTGTAGTGGAATACATTCTTCATTCTTTAACACAATTTTGTATAAAGACCTTTTAGACGCAGCAACTGATGTGAGGTTTGTCATCTTTCCTCGACTGAGTGCTGTTCGGTATGTAAAGATATAAACAGGTAGAATCCAGAGATCAGGTGGATTTTTTTGTACCTCTGCCTTCAGCTGTCCTCATGATCCTCTGCAACGATATGTTAGCTGGAAATACACTGAAAAGTACATCAAAGACTACAGAAACAAATATAGAGAAACGTATTTGTCAAATTCACCGTAAGAAATAACAGCCACTGAGAAATTCTTACTGCAACAACTGATTTTCACTTTGAGATAACCGTAGAAATCATCATTATTCACGACAATACAGATTTTTGATTATGGTCTTCCCTATGCTACGGCAAAAATACTCAAACGACATATTGAAAGGACCGCTGGGGTCTACTTGTACATTTTCTATCTCACTATGTCAGAGGAACAAAGTTCAACACCGGGACTTGTTATTGTTTCAGAAAAAAACGAGAGAGAGCGAAAAAAAGAGAGTAAAACTGATCATAGTTAGCCTGTGATGATGATTTTCTATCAGTAAATGTCTGTGAAAAGTTGCAAAAAATTTGATGTCTGGGATTCAGTGGAAGAAAAGAATTTCGTAGTTTGTTGCTCTAAGGTGCGCAAACTTGTGCTTTGATTTGGGCCAATTAGAAGACAAGCAACCAAACACCCAGATCTATTGCTTCCTATGTGACTTTTTTTTTTTTTTAACCATACAATGGAAATTTTATCTCAGCCAACAAACAAAGTCTTACAGGGTTTTGAGAAAAGACATGTTAAGGAACAGAAAAAAATGGCATTCTTTTCATATGTCTGAGCAATAATAAAGTAGCGGAGGACATAACTGTCAGAAATCTATCTTTAAAATGGTGATAGCCATTACAAGCTTAAAAATGAATAAAAATCTAGAAAAAAATAGCCAGTTATCTAGATCTTTTTCTGCTATCAGATGAGTGCCAAAAGCAGAAACAGATTTACACATCAGACTATAGAGAAAAGCAATTAAAAACAAATCCACACTGTGGAGCACAGGAGAAGGGAGAGAGGAAACGAGGATCTTAAAACTCAATCTTGCAGGCGGGGAAAGACTCGTCCTGCATGACAACGGTGCTGCTGGAGGCCAAGACCATGATGTTGAGCTCCTGCTGCTTCTCATGTGTCTGTTGGTACCAGTCACGGGTCACCTCAGTGTCATGGGTGGGAATCAGCGTCACCTGAAGGAGACAAGAGATCAGGAAGTATCATGGATGAGTGCAAGAAAGGATGTGAAACTGTCGAATTTTGTTTAAAAAAATGGACATTTTCTTTCGTGGTTGGTAGACTAGAAAAAAATAATAACCTGAGAATCAGGTTAATTAATACTTTATACTAGATTAGACGGAATTAGATTGAACTTTATTGTCATTGTGCAGAGCACATAAACAGTAAATCCTCTTAGAATGTAATGTTACCTGTAGGTTTGATCCCCACTGAGCTTTGCCATCCAGCAGTGCATCGAGGACACCTCGGCTAGGTTCACCGCTTGCTGCATCGTTACCACTCACCACGTAGTATGCAGAGCGAACACGTTTGAAAAACTCTTGGTCCACGTTCTTGGCGCTGCAGTGGTTGGGAATGTAGGCCAAGTCGACATAAATGGGAAGGCCAGGAGCAGCTGCAGAGCCCGACTTTTGAGAACCTGAGCAGGAGAACAAAACCTGACTATCAGTAAACAGTTATCTCACAAAACCATTTTGTTAAATTAAATATAATTCATATCTAAAATCTTTGAGAACTGTATTTTTAATTAGTTTTTCTAACCTGAACTGCTCTTGACCCCGTTAGTCAGCCCCTTGCCAGGGTTGTAGCTCGACCTGGAGAGGTCATCATCTTTGGAGCCCTGTCCATCTGACAGACGAGACATACGAGAGCTCTTGTCCACCTCTTTCTTCTTCTGCGAAGCACTGCGAGGAGAAGGTGTCTGTTTAACAGGCATGGGAGACCGCTTGCGCCTGGCAGGGGATGCTGATTTGGTTTTCCCAGAAGACTTCTTTAAGCCCTTAGCTTTTGGCTCTTTCTTAACTGAGCCATTATTCAAAGACTCAGGATCAACCATGCAAACGTCTGGACGTGGGCTGTGAGGGTGGGGGTCCATGAGGGGAGCAGGAGGAGGGTCATGGCTCCTCCTAGAGAAGTGATGGCTGCCTCCTCCTGTGGCAGATAATTTATCAACAGGCATATAGTCAGCATCCTCGTCTGAGTCCATGTTGCCTTCACCAGTGACTGAGGGATATTCCTCTTTTCCTAGAGGCACATCAGAGTCTGACTGAGAGGCTAAAGATTCACTGACAGAGGTGGGCGGTGTGTCTTCTGTGGCCAGACCAAGGCCTGCAGACAAGCCACCAGCTTGATGCAGAGAGGAGCTGTCCCTGCTGTGAGACTGGTGATGATGGGGCTGTTTGTGAGCCCTTCTCTTGACTGACAGATCATGCTCATCGCCCTGTGATTGGTCACTTCTGTGCCCTTGCTCCTCATCATCCTCATCACTGGATAGCTGCCTCATGCATGGGTTGATGAAGGACGGTGAGAGGTCCTCTTTACGCGGCCTGCACTCAGAGGAAGAATATCCTGGAGAGGTGCGGCTGGTATAAGAGGAAGTGGCTCCCATGGGCACATCACCAGTAAGATCCTGATCGCTGTCATCATCATCATCCTGCCCTCCTCGGCTGCACTCCTCAGCATAGAATGGTGAGCGAAACTGCTGATCAGTTGAGGAGAGTGAAAGCGGACGGGGAGGGTGCTCTGGTTCCATCTCACACTCCTCTTCAAACTCATCATCATGACGGTAATGGGGAGGGGAGTCTCCGGGTACCATACCCATCTGGGGCTTTGACATTTCCCACTCGTAAGAGCTCCTGTAACCTGCTGCTCCCTCTCTGGGCTCCTCCTTGGCTGGGCCTGAAGATGCACCACTGGCTGCTGCTCCAGCAAGAAGGGTAGAGCTTGAGCTGACCTCCGTGGGCCCATTGGCTGTGTCTGGTTTGTTGACTTGAAGAGGTGAGGGCATGTGGGAGCCAAGGACATCAGGAAGTGCACTACCTTTCTTTTCACTGGCAGCAGGAGCAACAGGCTTGTCAGAAAATGAGAGGCCCCCAGTCATGCCACTGGAAGGCGACCTCCGAGTCATCTCACGCATGTAAGCCTCTTCGTCCTCTTCTTCACTGCTGTCTGTTTCCTCAAAGTAATGCTTGCCCTCTATGTCTGGGCGTGGTGAGGAAGTGACGCCAAACAGAGCAGCACTAGCTGCCTCTTTGTCTTTGGAGAGCTGTGTTGGTTGAGAAAACAGTCCTGCTGAGGCTCCAAACCCAACAGCTGTGTCCAGCTTGGACTCCTGAGACCACTCAGGCTTGTAGAAACAGTCCAACTGAGGGCCTTTGTCCATTGCTCCACCTGATGTAGTTGTGTGCTCCTTCTTGTCCTCAGTGAAGGCAGTGGATGAGAGGGAGGGGAAGGACTTGACCTCCTCGAATGGGCTAAGAGGTGAGAAACGAGCTAAACTGGAGGTGGACTCAGCTGTGGTTGTAGGGGTAATCTGTTTTTCAGACACTTCCAGATAGTCGTCTTTGGCGGCAGCAGAGCTGGAGAAGGAAGAATCCATGACCAGTGAGTGTTCATCTTTAAACGAGGAGTACTCAAAGAGAGGCTCAGCAGGCGTCTCTAGCTCCTCTCCAAACTGACGGCTTGTGGAGAGGGAGCCCGAGGTGGAGGAGGAGTAGCTGTAAGCTGATGAGGAAGAGTAGCCAGGGGCAGCGGTGGTCGTGTACTGAAAGCTTGTGTCCAGTGATCTCTTACTGAGAAGATCTGGTGTCTTCTGTTTCTCAAAATCAGGATCAGCTCTGTCGTTCTGGTAATAACTGTCCTCTGTAGATTTCAAGGTGAATTCCTCTTTGCCTTTGTCTGTGGTCTGACTTGATGAGAATGAGTCTTTCTGAGTACCTCCATATGAGTACCCAAACCCTGAGGAGTAGCCAGAAAAACCTGTTGCCCCTAAATCCATTGGCTTTTCACCAAAGGATGAGGACTCTGTCTTCACCTTGTCCTCAGCCTTTGTGACAGAGCTAGAGCTGCTTTCTTTGGTACTCGGCTTTGCCTGACTGTTATAGCCGTAACCAGCCATAGAAACCATGAACTCAGGCCTATTTGAGTCAAACATTTCACTGACAGGACTTTTTACTTCCTTCTCAGACTTCTCTTTGGCACCTTTCTCCATATCAGAATCAATAGCACCTTCGTCATCATCCTCCTCCTCCTCTTCATCCTCCTCCTCATCATCTTCATCAACAACTTCATCATCATCATAGTCCTCCTCATCCCTTGCTGTTAGTTTTCTCATGTCAACCTCCAAACATGCTCCTTTCTCGCTGAAGCCTGTGGCAGCAGTTTTGTCTAAATCAAATGCTGTCATTGAAGAGTATGTCTGCAGCTTTGTCCCATCAGTCTGGCTTTTGAAAAGGTCTTTTTCTGATGATAAAGAAGCGAATGAGGCCTCAGGTCTATCAGCCACTGATGGGAATCTGCTACCTGTGCTGTGTTCCAATATCTCCTTTTCTTTGACCTCTTTTTCAGACGGAGGAATAGCAGAAGTGCTCTTGAAGTCGAGTTGAGCTGAGGTGGACGACTCTTTTCCGTGAGAGGCAGTAAATCCCTCTTTTTCTGACATCCTGTCTGTGGCTGTTCCCAGTGATTGGAGCTTGTCTTTCTGCAAGTCCACTTCACCCTTTGTAGTATCCTTCTCAGTCCTATCTATGGACTCCTGACGATATGAATCAGAGTCTACTGAGCTTGTTTTACTGTCATAAATGTCACCATATGAGAATGTTTTGCCATGCACATAGGGTGTGTCTTGTCTTATATACAGGGCCTTTTCTTTGCTCTCCTTCTCAGGGAAATTATATAGACTGAAATGAACACTTTTCTCATGCTCTTTAAAAGTGGTATCTGTTTTCTCTGGGCTTACTTTACCGAAGTCTACTTTGCTTTGATCTGCTGGTAAGGGCTTAGAGCCTATTTCAGTTGGGAAATCATCATCTTTTTCATCTTCATCTTCATCTTCATCTGAATACAGCACTTGAGGTTTTGGTTTCTCCTCTGTGCTGAAAGTCACCTGTGTCTTGTCTGAAACCTTGACTTCTGTTTCTATCTTAGCAGATCTGGACACAAAGCTGAAGTCATCATCCAAGAAGCAGCCCTCTTTTGCCTCCATAAGCTTGGCTTTAACAGTAGGCTGTATATCCTTTTTGCCGTAACTGTAATCTTCATCCTCATTGTCTTCAATGGATTCTTCTGAATCCTCAACAGCTGTCTTATCACCTACTACATCGATAAAGGAGGTGTTGTCTGAGATAGTGACTGATTTGTCTGTTTTCTGGGAGTCAGCTTTAACATTGGTCACTGCCTCATCTCTGTCTTCTGTCTTAAAGGGTTTCTCCTCTGTCGGAGAGTAGCCACTGCTTGTAGGCACGGACTGGGTGGGTGAGGCCAGTTTCATGGTGCTGTCATCTGGACTTAGACATCTTTCCTCACTCTCCTGCCTGGAGTGGAGCTCTAACCCAGGGGAGAAAGACAGAGGGGGTGAAACTGGTTTTATATCAGCACCAGTCTTTAGTCCCTCTGTGCTAAAGAGAGCCTGGTTTTCTTTGGCAGCCTGTGTGGGAGAAAAAGGATGGGTGGAGAAGGGAGGAGGGGGAGAGACAGTGGCAGAGGGGGATTTCTCCCTCTCCTGCAGCATCATGGAGGCTGCGTGTTCATAGCCCTCTTGGAGTTTACCTAGAGGGATGTCCACATTCGGAGTCTGATCCTCGTCCTCATCTTCTTCATCATCTTCTTCATTATTAACTGATTTGATTTTTGCATCAACCTCCATCTCAGGAATGTTGGGCTGGTACTCATCAGAGGAAGGAGATTTAAAGCACTTGTCGTCCTCCAGAGAGGAGGTGGGTGAGATGGTCCCTGCTGAGTGAAGATAGTCCTTCCCTTGCATGCCCTCAGCGCGCAATGGAATATTGTTGATTGTGTCAAGCAGGAGAGAGTTCCTCCCAGCTTCCTCGGTCTGAGGTGCTGTCACAGAGGCTATGGATTGGTCCTCAGCTACAGACGTGGCAAAGGATGACAGCTTGTCATATTCTGTGATGGATGTTGCTGAGGAGATGTGCTCCTCCTCTGCAAGGGGAGCAGAAATGATAGCAGGGTAAGGTGCGAGCTCAGGCTCCTGACCTCCCATGAAAGCTTTAGGTTTGACACTTGCAACATCAGATACGGCAGGGGTCTTCATCTCTTTTATACCGTGCATGGAGTCAAAGGTTCCAGGGACGTCAGGGACAGAGATGTCATAGGAGCCCACATCATAGCGCAGCTGTGGGATCCTGTCTTCTGTTTCCTCATGGATCTCCTCATCAGAAATGGTCTGCTCTGTCTCAGAGTAACCAGGGATGGTCTCATCTTGGATGAGGGAGAATTGCTCCGAGGCTACGGCTGCTACTTGCCCTGATAGGGCTGCTGTCGATAAAGGTTTTTGCTCAGTTGACATAATGTCCCACTCCTTTGCAGTTTTTTCCTTTTTCATCTCCTCTGTTTTATATTTCAGGACCTCCTCATCTTCTGTTCCTTCAAGTTCGGCCTTTTCGATTACATCGCCCTCCTCCTCTGAACTGTCACTCTTCTTTGATCGGTCTTTTATGTTGTCTTTTACAGTGTTGTCATATTTCTCCATTTTCTCCTCTTCATACTTCCTGTCAAAGCCACCACTTGCTTGCTTCTTTTCAGTGGCTGCAACCAGTTCTGATGCACCCCTGCCTCTGTTGTCTTCTTCCTGTTTGACAGGGGATGTGGGTGCAGCAGATTTGGTCTCAGTGGCCACACTTGTGATTTTCTCTTCAGGAAACATTGAGGTTGAATGTCCAGACATCACATCATTCTGGATAGGCACGCTCTTAACTTTGGACAGCTCCTCTTGCTTCAGAGCCTCAAAGTCTTCTGTTAGGTCCTCTGGGGAGGACACGATGGACCTGTCAGCCAAAGCTGCTGCTGCAACCTCTTCAGAGATGTTCTTTGGGACTGGCTTTTTTTCATTTGCTTCCTCTTTGACTGCTTTATTCTTGTCTGTCTTGGGCTTAGCCTGAGTCTTCGCCTTATGCAGAGTTTTTCTCACTTCAGGGGTGAGTGGCTTCAGGTCAGGTTTAGTGATTTTTCTCAGCTCTGGTTTGCTAGGGTCCTTCCTTTTATCTTCCTTGGATTTACTCTCTTTTTTCTCTTCTTTTCTTATATTTTCATCTTTCTTTTTTTCTTTCTTAGTTTCTTTTTTCTCATTGTCTTTCTTTTCATCCATCTTGGATGCTCTCTCCTGCTTGGCAGTTTTTTCTTTGGATATTTTCTTTTTCTCTGACTTTTTGTCTGCCACTGGAGCAACCTCGCTGTTTTTCTGCTGTTTGGTGGCTTTTAGACTTTCACTTTTGAGTTTCTTCTCCTCTTTCTTTTCTACTTTATTCTCTTTAGTAATGTCACTCTTGGGCTCTTCCTCCTGCCCACTGGTTTCTTTCTTTGTTGTTTTAGAGTGTGGTTTGGGTGAAGATTTCAGACTCTCTTTGCTGTCAGTTCTAGATCTTATTTTAGTCTGCTTGATGATGGGAGGAGGTGCACCAGATGATATGTCTTTCTGGGTAGCCACTGGGTATCGCAGGAAGTCCAGATGTTTCAGTTTTTCGAGGCCCTCAAAGATTTTATTCTGTGGTGCATTTCCAGGGAAAAGCACTCGGACAATCTTTTCTGTTGAACGGTGTGGGATCCAAACAATTAGAGCAGTAACTGATGTCAAATAGGGGACGGATATTTCTCCTTCTTTTCCATTGGGCATCATAATCCCTGTCTTGGCTTTGCTGTTTCCAGCCCATTTCTGCATCAGAAACTGCATCTCTTTGCTTTCTTTTACAGGGTTTAAGACATACATGTCTAACTTTCCCACACCAAGTTTGTGGAATAGTGTGATGGGTTCAATAGTGTTGCTGACTACCCTGTGAAGAGGCTCTGGTGTAATACCAAGCTTATTGAGGTACTGCAATGTAAGAGATGCTTCCTCAATGCTTCGCTTCACTTTAAGTGTGGACTCTGGCATCCGAAGCTTCTCTGGGACATTGAAAAACACGATCCCGAGCTCAGGAGAGATCAGGTTCTTCATCCAGTCTCCGTTGCTGGAGCCAGATCCTTGGTTACGCTCTTCCTCTTGCTCTGCGATCTTTCGCTGGAACAGCCCATTGATGCCAGGGAGGTTGTCTGCACCAATATGGGTGAGCAGGACAGAGTCAATCCTGTCCAGGTGGCGAACCAGCTTCCAGAAGCAGGACTTCCGATCAGATCCTCCATCCACTAGGATGTTAAATCCATTGACGGCAAACAGAGCAGAGTCACCCCTGCCTCCAGGGAAGATGTAGCAGCAGGGTTTGGACAGTTTCAGAAAACCTCCAGAGGTCGGAGGCTCCAGCAGGTCGAAGGATGATGGCACATCCACTGTCTCTGAGACGTATTCGGTGAACTCTGTGACTCCGTCCATGTCGGGGAGGTGGGGTTCAGGGTTCAAGCGGTATTCGAGAATATCTTGGAGTGACTGCTGCTCCTGGCTTTGGCCCAGGGAGCTCCAGCCCCCGTCTCCCTGACAAGAAACAGTAAGCCTGGATGGTGTCTCTGAAGAGGACTTGGACAGGAGTTCAATCACCTGGGAACACAGTAACAATGAAAAACATACTAAAGTAACTGTGCCTATGTAAGCTTCATGCTTTCACTTTGATCTATACACATACACTGAAAAGAAGAATGTGGAGACAGTGCACTGGGCTTACTTGAGGGTTTGAAATGATGTCTGAGAAGTGTTGCCAGGTGAAGGCTCCACCTTGCAGTTGGATGTCACCTCCCTGCTCAGAGCTCTGGCCGCTCAGTATCAGCAACTTATTTCCAGAAAAGTCAGTGATCAGAGAGCGAATCTGAGAAGCGTAAAGAATATTTCCTGTAACAACTGCTGACATAAAACATCAAGATCAAAACAAAAATGTTTAATGATAATGTACTGGAAAGATGTAAAATGTGTTTGGATTGACAAAATGCAAACAATTTAGTTGGTTAATAATGTGCTTCTCTAAAGAGCAAAGTGTCTCAGTTGCAATATTTGATTTGATTTGAGAGCTATTGAGTTTAAGAGCTGCTCGATATTTCCTCAAATTGATGTCACCCAGGCAACACTGAGGCCATGAGTGGTCATAACATGTGAGTAAAGAATGGTCAGAAAAGAAACCACACATTTCAGTCAGTTTCTGTCATAATGCAATCACTACCACTTCATACCCACAACATATTAAATATACAGTTAAAACAGCTGTCATTTATCTTAAACACATTATTCTTAGCTGAAGCTGCTGCAGAAAAACAAATGTTAAATTCAGAAATGCAGTACAGTGCATAGCACAATGTATTTCCAAACATAAAGGATTTCTTGGCAGGTTTAGAGATCAGGTGCACTACAGATGATAAGACTAATAATATTTATTTATAAGCAGAATATCAAAGTGCTTCAGCTGAGAATGACGCTAACTAGCAGAGACATGAACCTCCCGTTGGTGCAGTGAACAGCAGGTGCTGCTCACTTCTTCAAGTTCAGCTCAGACTGACCTGAATCGCAACAGTGTGATTCAAATATAAAAACAGAACATTTTCAAGTTTCCTGCAGGACTCATGACGTCTGGTCATCATCATCCTGCGGTGTTTTGTTTGTGGTGTCTGGGAGTGACTCACCTCTGAGGCAGCAGTCTCTTCTGAAGGGTTCACTAACACCACTGTCTCGAGGACATCACTCTGATACTGGAGAACCCGCTGGCCTACAGGAGACAGAGATTAAAAACTTATGAATACACCAAGATCAAAAAACGTCAGGCAATTAATAAAAAGAGAAAAATTACTGAGTCACAGAGGCCTTCTTCTGATGGGATGAAAAGCTGCTTGCACCTCTGAGTACAGGAAAGAACCCACAACACTTAAATACTGATAAAGAGAGAGTCATTGAAGGATGCAACCCAACAATTCCTAACAATAAGTAAGCACAATTGGATTGAAAAGTTCATATTTCAGGAAATATGCCTCATTTCCTGCTAAAAGTTACAAGAGGATCGATACCATTTTCAATCTGTGAGGCTGCACTAAGACATGCTCACAATGACAATACTAACTGCTGAAGTTTTGCCGGTACTGTATAACGCTCACTATGTTTACACTTTGAGTCTGGTGTATAAGTATGCTAAAAATTGCTAATTAGCACCAGAGGTGGGAAGAGTACGCACCTTATGTACTCAAGTAGAAGTACAGACACTTGTGTAAAGAAAGACTCTGGTAAAAGTAGAAGTACTGACTCAACTTCTTTACTCAAGTAAAAGTACAGTACAGGTTCTGAAATGATGAACTCAAAGTATATTCTCTAAAGTCAAAGTTTCCCTCTGAAGGACATTTCTATCGGCCATTTCCGTGCAAGGCTACCTGAACCTAACCTGATATTAATATAATGCAGGGACTATTAAATGTAAAGGTAGAATCACTAGGATTTGTCCTCCTGTTCCTAAACGCACCAGAAAATGTGTTGATTGTCTCATTCCCAAAATGTCAAATTGTGACATTTAGGGTTGGTAAAGCGTCCTGAGCACAGCCAAAAAGACAAACACATTAAAACTAAAGTGATGAGCCTATTCTGAAAATGTGACAAGGAGAAAATACAGATATTTGTGTTCAAATGTGGGGAGTAAAAGTAAAAAGTTGTCAGAAAAATAAATAAAGTGAATTACAGTCACCTGAAAAATGTACATTAGTACAGTAACAAAGTATTTGTACTTTGTTACTTCCCACCACTGATTAATGCAAACACAGAGTACAGCCGACTAACGCTGATGGAACTTGGCAGTTAAAAGATCATAAAATAATGTAATAAACAAATTAACATTTTAACCTGATGGTGGCGATAGGTGAAAGGTAAAGAGATTTAATAAGAAGTTATTACAATTCATCCTGGTCAGAACATGAATGTGTGCCTGTGCTAACTTTCATGGCAATCCATCCAATACTGGTTGAAATATTTGAGTCTGATTCAAAGTGCAGGATGTTCAGATTGACCATCATTGTCTAAAACATGGCTAAAGGGGGGGAAACTATCTGTAATGAGATTAAACTCAAATGCTACCAAACCTCAAGTGGCGCTCTATTTTTACATTTACATTTTAAAATGATGGGCTGATAAGATGCCTGTTTTCTTTTGCTGTATTGCTGGTGGTTGTGATTTGTAATGGAGCAGAAACACTCAGGATGTTTGACTGAACTCTGAGGAGACCAGCCGTAAAATGAGCTGCTTAAAAACTATGATTGTTGATGGATTAAATTAGGGAAAGAACAATGTTTTCCAGTATGAGCACACTGGTCATTTACTGAAAATACAGCACTCCGTCTCCCAGCAGATGCGGGCTTACTCTGCAAATATGGCTGTGCATGAACAACATGAACCCCACCCCACCTCCGCTTTTGCTCACTTGCCATCTTATTTTTCCATTGGCACTAACTAAAACCCCTCGGACGACTTTAATCCTGAGAACAAGCTCCTTTCATATACAGTCACAACAATAACACAGAAAATAATCCCTTAGCCTAAAACCTCATTGGCTGTTGCTATGGGGATGCTTCTCTGGCTGTTGCTGCTAGCTGAGTTACACTGACCCAGTCTTGGCTGAGGGAGACGCATTGCAGCATTTCTGCGGGAGGGAGGGGAGGCTCGTACTGCATGAGAGTATGCAAGCAGCATCACATCGTACAGGAGGTGAAGCTGAGTGCCAAACAGCAGCAGCGGCAGCAGCTTTCAAAGCATGCAAGCGCTTCATCCGAAGATCTTTATTTAGCATGAAAGATGTTGCTGGGGTTTTTTTTCCCTCTCAAAACTGTGAAGGAGCTGTCACAGGCTGTTCATGTCTCCTTCCCCTGCTGCAGGTGAAGGCAAGGGCAATGAGGCATGAGAAAATAAATTCAGCACTTAAAGAGAAAATGACATGACATTCAGGTCAGAGAACCTTTCATGAGGTCACAGATACACGAGGCGCTTGTGTCCTTTTGCAATGTTTCAGCATCTGTGGCGACGTAATGAGGAGCCAGAGGTATGAGCCAATTTGTGCAAATGAACAGCAACATCAGATTAGCTACATGTTTAGTAAGTAAACACACTGTGGCCCAGTTCACAGATGTTACTTTACTGTTACAATTCTCCTTTGAAATGAGTTCATCATCAGAATTTGCTCAGCTGCTGATCAAACAAGACGAGAAGAACTGATAGTATTTTCTAATTAACTGGGAGTCTGTTTAAATGTGAAAAAAACACCAAAGCAACAGCCTTCACTGTGTGCAGCATGAACGTTCTACTTTGAATATATTAACCAGAGCTGGGAGACAGGAACAAAGGAGATAACAAGGATGTTCTGAAACCAGCTGATTAGCTGTAAATGATGGCAGCTGCGGTCAATTCCAGTCAGCTCACAATGTGACAGAAACTGTCTAAACTATAGCTGAATTTTACAAATATTATTAGCAACACTGGAAACGCAATCATGGGATGGTTAAAGGGATACAACAACATTTTTTTGTCTTTTTGTTATTTGTCTTATTCGCGTGTTTAAGACAAGCAGATAGATACCATTTTTTCGACTGTACATGCAGCAACAAAGAGGAGACAGGCAGAGCTAGCCCATTGCTAATTAGCTTAGCTTACATACTGGTAATCAATGGGTAGTGTTAGCCTGCTTCCGCCTACAGTAATCAGATAAACTTTCCACAACTTCAACAACCTAACCCTAATCTGAGTATAAAATTATATAACGTAAATATAACGTTGCGTAATTGGTGACACCAACAGCCGCATGTCTAATACCAAAAGAAGCATGGAAGTGAACCAGCAGCTTGTGTGTACGCCTGCTTTGGGTGACAAACAAGTGACATCATCAGTCACAAATGTTATTTTTATTTCTATATTTTATTTGATAGGAACAATGCTAATTAACATACTAAAATTTCAATCTGTCAATAACAAGTTGTAGCACTGATGCTTCACATACTGAGCTTATATTGCTAGTTGTTTCCAACTCCTGTCCCTGGTTAGGCTTTTAGTAAAGAATGCCTAAATATCAAACATGCTTCAAAAATCTTTAGGTGGAAAGCTGGCAGTGTCTGGAATCTTTACATATCACACATGACCCTATTTTATCTGCTGACAGTTGACACCAACTAACC
>JAPQLA010000001.1:30718677-30733677 GCA_029822935.1 Naso vlamingii | reverse complement strand
GGTCTTATTTTTGACCTTTAAAAGCTACAACACATAAATTATGCTCTAAATTAACTGATGAACATGTCAAAAATATAGCATTAATTTAAAACAAGGCTGAATTTTCTTTAAGTAAAATCAAAGCTCAAATTGAATGAACATAGTAGAGTTACAGCTCCAGTAATGACTTGGGTACATGGCAATTAAGGAGTAATCAATATAATCAATACCACATCACTGCAGCCATGATTTATAAAACTAACCACAAATGGTTTTATGTCTAATTTCTTCTGAATTCCCTTCATATGATAAATTTTCTGCAAGGCTTCATCACTTACTTGGGACCTTTGCATCTTTCTATCAGTTCAAGTTACATATCTGTTGTTTTCGTCGAACTAAATCCTCTGGCTTTTCTGTTAAAGTCCTTATGTTCATCATCTTGATTTTTGCGTTTTATCAGCCCCCTTTCAAACACTGCTGCTATTTTTGTGAGTGGCCTCTCTGCTGCCTCTTTAAGCTTCCTGGCATCAAATCGGGGGCTGTACAGCAAAACTGGCAGACGATTGACAAAGGATGGAACCTCTGCTTGATTGTCTTTTGAGGCCTTCTTGTCATCTGAATCTTTCTGGTTGGCCTTGATGTGGCTCATGATTCTCTCTTTGGTAGAGAACATTTGAAAGAGGAGGGCGTCCCACATCTTCAATGCCCTGGGACCTTCTTTGTTCATAACCACCTCCTGACTGGCACACTGGTCTGCTGATGACTTATCATTGCCACTTTGATCTGTTTTCTCTTTGCTGCCGTTCGAATCCACCTGAGATTTGGTCTCTGCCTGTGGAAACTCAGGTTCCTCTGGCTCAACAACCATGTGTTTCTTGAGCCGTGTCCATCCACTGAGCTTACCCTTAAGGCCTTTCAGCTTCGGGGCTGCTTTTGGCTCAGCGGATGAAGGGGATGTCTCTGCTTTTACAGCTTTCTTGTCAGTTGAAGATGCAGTTGATGTCGTTGACTTCATGGAGGGTTCGAGTGCCAGAGCTTCCGTCGGTGCAGCTGTAGTTTTGGTCCCCAGAACATCGTTGTCTTTGAGTCCAATTTTTTGCTGAGATGGCGGTGACGTTCCTCTGTTTGGGGATGGAGCTTTGACTGAGACTGAGTCCTGAGGCAGAGAGGCAGGATTGGCAGAGTCAATCACAGCGGCTTTAACTATGGACGGTTTCATGACTGTATCTGTAGCTGGCTTTGCAGGGGCAATGTTCTTTACTGGAAGCTCTGGTGAAGGCTGAACATTACTGCTGTTTGAGCTAATCGGGGCCATATCAGTGAGGGACTTTGGGGAAATGTTTTTTACAACTAAAAGTTTTGTTTCTACAGTGGCAGAGGAAGGTCCTGATTCTGACTGCCTGGCGAGAGGTTGCACTTTTAGAGGAGGTTTAGGAGAATGAATGAAAGCACTAGTCTCTGTGTTCGAAAAGGAGAGCCTTTCTTCTTTACTTAAATTTGTTGCTAGGTTTGTTTTTATCTTTGGAGTTTGGGTATGTACCTCTGAGTCAGCGCTATTTGTCAGGATTGAAATGTCATTAGTTGGGAGAGGTTTTATTTCTGGTTTGGAGACATTCTCTTTGATTGGCCCCACTGAAAGCTGACTAGTACTAGTAGGAGTATTATTTCGAAGAGGGATAACAGGAGGTTTGGTCTGGCCTTTCACAATAACTGACAAGGGTTTCATTTCTTTAGTATGGTTTAAAGGGACGGGACTTTGAGAGGACTGGGGCACGGTTGGAGTATGGGTTCTTGCGGGTGTTTTGTGCACTCTTGGCTCTGGTAGAGGGGAGGCTCTTACTGTAGGAGGACTAAGTGGGACATTGGAAACTCTTGCTTCACCAAGGTTGTGAATATTTGTAGCAGTGTGCTTATCTAAATCAGTGGGTGAGATAGTTTGAGTTTTTACAGTGTGAATGTTGGTTTCTATTAATTTCTTTGTTTCGGTGACGGATTGCCTGAACTCTTTCACTCCAGTCTGAGAGCTTACTGAATTTACAGAGGTTTTAACTTTATCTTTCGACATGATTTGACTGGACTTTCCAATGGTTTGCTGCTCTACACTGATACTACCCATGTTGGCCATAACATAAGCAGAAGAAGAGGGAATTGTCTCAGTTTTAGAAGTTGAAGAATTTTTAATTCTTGTAGGGGGACTTGCTGAAGATTTATTGACTATAATTGGCTGAATGAGAGGAGACTGATCGTTAATGGTAATGGTTTTATTACTTGTTTGTATTGCAGACGATCTGTTCTCAGCAAAAAGGTTGGAAATTGGTGCGTTTGGGTTTGTGTAGGTTTTTGTTTGAGCAACAGAGCCAGAAACAAGTTTAGCATCAGGTTGACTCTCAGGTCTGTCTGATCTCATCTGAGGGCTTTTAGGAGGGACATGCCTCATTATAGGGCTAGATGAAACACTAGTTTTACTAACCTGCACAGTATTTAAAGGTGGTTTAATGTTTATTGCTGGCTCCTGCTGCTGATATCTACTATCAGTAGCAGGAACACTGTGAACATTACTGCCCAAACTGGATTTGTTTGATTGTGCAGTTTCACAAGGTCTCCCATGTTGTATAGCCAGTACACCTCCGGGTTGTCCAGCGGAGACCACATCTGTTGACTTGTTGACAGTAAGCAGTCCTGCAAGCTGTTTGTTGTTTGTTGACAGTTTGGGTTCACTGCTAGGCATGTTTGGTACTTTGTTTTCTTTTGCAAAATTAGTGTCTGGTCTTGTTTCAAATATATATTTTGTTTGAATATTTTCTGCTATAATAGGTATTGTGGGAAGATTCTCTGTTTGAGTTTTCCCAGCCAATGAACCTACTCTTCCATCAGAGTTGTTGACTCTGTCAGTGAGGAGTTTGGCCTCTGCAATAACTTGGCCTGACAGTATTGGGTCCTTAGCAGGGATGCTAAAACTGGTTTCAGTTGCTTGTTTTGTGAGCTCATTTGTAGGCACACTGGAGGTCGTATCTAAAGGGACTCTAATATCTGAAATCTTGGATGATTTGGTAGCAGTATTCAGTAAGTTGGGTAGTTTAATTTCTGTCTTAGGCTTTCCAAATTGGTTATTAACAGTTGGTGTATTTGGTACACTTGGTGTTTGAGAAGATTTCAAAGTGAGAACTTCTCCAGGCAAATGGATCTTGTTTTCTACTGTTTGATCATTTTCAGGAAAAATGTCTGTCTTGAGCTGTTGTGTGATTTTTGTATTTTGGGTGGCAGTAGATACTGTGCAGACACTGTGCTGTGCAGAGCATACAGATGCCGTGACAGGCTCGTGTGGCAAAATGGATCCTGTGGTGGCAGTAATTGATTCTTTAGCAGGGATATTTGAGAATTTGGGCTCTGCGGTTATTTTGTCAATGATTTGCTTTGTATTAGCAGCCACAGAGGGCAAAATGTTAACAATATTTGATTTATTGGATGGAGCAAATGCACTTCTTGCTTTGATAAGCTGATTAGTGTCTTCATTTTGTTTGTGTACAACAGCTTCAGTAGTGATTTTATTGAGCAGTTCAGTGGATTGTTTTTCTCCTAAAATAAACAAACCATTAATGATGGCACCCCCTGATAATATTAGGCTGTTTTTACTGTCAGCGAGATCTTTAACAGGCCTGGCATTGAGTTGGACATTGAGTTCATTGGCAGTTGGTGGCCTGACTCCACCTGCAGTTTGATGAGACTGGACTAGACCTATCTCTGTTGGTCCTGACTGTGCATTTGTAACCTTGGATTCTCTTTTAGGTGGTTTGTCACCTTTCTCTATGACTGCAACACCTTTGGCACTCTGCTGTTTTTCTGCATTTAAATCTACATTTACTAAAGGTGAGGATGAATTTGACAGACCGCTGCTATCAGTTAGGCATGGAGTTGTATTTGGTGCTTCCTCTATAGAAAATAATGCCACATTTTGTGTGTGTACCTCACCTGCTTTAGGTATTGGTATTGAAGCCTCAGAGTGCGAGGCTTTTGGTGTGGGCACGTCACTTGTGGATTGTTGCATTGTTTTCTGTGCCAAGCCAAGGGGAAGCTCAGGTTTAATTGTATCCACACTCGATGTGTTAAGTGACTGTATTCCAATACTTTGAGCTTCAGACCGACTTTCTTCAAACACATCTTTGCTATGGGTGACAATTCCTTGAGAACCTTTCACAGTTGACAGAGGTTGTAAAATTTGAGCAGCAGAAACCTCCATCAAGGAGGGGAGGTCTTGGTATCCATTAATTTGTTTCATTGGATCAGACTTTAGGGCATTTGATCCATTTACAGCTACATCTGACTGTGTTTCATTTGAAGGGATTTCATGAACCCTGGCGGGTGCAGGGCTTTGATTTGATGTGATAGTCCTAATTCCACCGTAGGCAGCATACTCAGCTGGAGTAAGCCCATAGTACATTGATCTTGATTTGGGCTTTGAGGTTGCAAATGACATCTGAGTCTCCAACAGTGATGTCAAAGACTTGCGTGCCTCAACCACAGGACTTTGGTAGGTGGTTGACAGAGGGCTTGGACTTGGTGGTGCTTGCATGGAAATCACTGGCAGAGGATTGAGATTTAAAGTCTTTGGTACAGTGGAGTAAAATGATGGAACCTTTGGCAGAGATGATGCCTCTTTTTTAGAAACCTGGTCTATCTGTAACTTCGGGATGACTGGTTCTACTAGTGTTGGTTTAACCACAGAAGAGTCAGGTGCAGTAGTGCTTGATGCCAAAGTCTCTCTGGGATACAGCTCAGTATTTATTTTACTCCTTTGTGTGTTCTGAGTCTCTGTTTCTTTGTGATTGCTGGCTTGCTTGGTTGGAACAATGTGATTAACATCAACCAGCTTCAGATCCTCTACGGCAGCTGGAGGTATAATTAATGAAGAAGTTTGAGTGACTGCTTTGCATCTTGGAGCCTCATTGGGAATTGCAGGAGTTTGTAAATCTTGCAAGGAGTTGAAAACAGGACTTGTAGCAAATAAAAGTGGGTTAGGTTTTGATATTTCAAAAAAGGGTGTGGATACCCGAGCTGGTATGCTTGAGGGAGTCTTAGGTCTTCCACTTTTGGACCTGGAGGCAGGCAGTTTGTGCTCAATTGTCACCATCGACACAGCTTCCTGGTTGGTTGGGTTTAACATTGTTAGGTCCTGGATGGAGGAAGGTTTAGAGATCTCATAAAATGTTGCCTTTGATGTATAAATCCTTGTTTGTGCTTTGGCAGGCTTTGTCTCCTTCACTTCTTCAACAAGTGATATTTTTGATGCAGTTATCTCTGGGGACATCAGACTTGATGCAAAGTTGCCATTACTGTTGAGTGTGGCAGTCCAAGACGATGCTTGGCTCTGAGCATTGTCGTTTGAACTGGGGTTTTTTGTCTCCCTCTGGTTGGGAATAAATGGTTGTGCCTGAGTGTTTGGGACTGACAGCAGCAGTGGAACAGGAGGTAGGCCTGCAACCTGAGAGGGTGCCAGGCCTTGGCAACAGTTGGGGGCAGCTGGGGACAGGGTCAGGCTGTGAGTTGATATTTTAGTACTGGACTGCGACACAGTGACGGGAGAGACTGTTGTGACTGACCCATGGGAATTTGTTGTCACATTGAAACTGAAAACAGGAGGAGGTGGTGCTTGAACCTGCTCAGGTGGTGATGGGGGTGGGGAGGTTGAAGGTGGCATCATAAAAGGAGTCATGTCATCGAATAAAAATGAGGAGCACTCATACAGCGGAGCCACCTGCTCATCAGACGTCCTGATCTGAGCTTTGTTGGACTGAAGGGGGAAGCAACCAGTCTGGCTGTGGGTTCTGTTTTGAGGATGAGGGAATGCAGATGCAGAGTGATCGTAGAGGGAACCAAAAGGGAAACTGGACAATGAAGAGTCTGCGATGTAGACTGAGTCTGGGGTCCTCGGTGGGCTGGAGTGGTCACTATGCTCAAGGTCTGTACTCGCTTCGTTGACAGGCGACAAACAGGAGCGAAAGGGGATGGGCGTCTGAGAGAGGCTACCTTTTTTCTTGGCTCGCTTCTTCTTAAGTTTCTGAAGCCTTGCGTTATCTTTGCCTGGTTTTGGCAGTAAGGGCGGAGGATACTGCTGGGAAAGGTCAGGATCCAGCCCATTACTGTAGCTTACTTCCATCAGCATTTCAGATCCCTGCAAGACAAATGACACACATTAGTCTTTCTAGGTTTAGTGAACAATCTACTTAACAGACAAAACAGGCTAATTATTTATTAAAACAGTTATCTTATTCATCTGATAGTTTGTGTCATCATATTTGCTTGATAGAAAAACAAATGTTTCAAACATAACTTGTAGTTAGTATAAGTCATTAAAAAGAGAAAGTGCAGAGATCCAACAAAATATCTCATAATGGGGTTACATATTACCTCGCTAACGAATTATATATATATATATATATATAATTCAGGAAATGATAGATGACCAATTGTGTTTGTACATGAGCATAAATGCTGATGAGTTGTTTTTCTTCTTTTTCAGCTGTTCAACAGTTCTATGAGGATTTGTGAATCACATATTGGACTTTGAAGAAATTTGGATTTTAAAATGAGAAATCTTTGATTCTGCACTAATTATAGCCACTATAGCATCACCATTCTCTGCATTTCAAGCTTTAGGTTAAAATAACTATTTAAATCCTGCTGTCATTACAAATCTCCTGTGACACTTTGGTATAATTTCACAAGAGGTAGTAAAAAGAACCTTAAGTTTTTTTTCTGTTTATGCTGAATAATAATCTCAATATATTGTAACATTAGTAAGTGTTTTATTATGGTGGAATAATTTCAATTTAATAGATTTCTGATGTTGTTTCCTCAATAAAAGTCTCTGCTTTTGCTGCTCTTGTCATTTACTGAGTCTTTGAGCTTATCATCTTCTGCAGTGTTCCTAATATAGTTTATTCAGCTGCTTACCAACTGTACTGATTTAACCCATGCTAATGACTCTGAGACAAATCTGCAGCTGGCTTTAGAAAACTTTCAGCTCTCATGACAACAGGCTCATTAGCAGGTGTCAGAACTCTTAATTGGGTCCTGAAGATGCTGCATGGCTACAAGAAGCGTCACTATTGGAAATAGAAAGGCATGTAAAGCTGTTGCTTATGGCAAGTCTACTTTGAAATGATGACAAACTACTTATGAAAATAGTCTCTCAAGGAGACTGTCGGATTTAAAAATGACCTCTGCAGGAAATAAAAGTAAATCCAAAAGAAGATGATTGATGCATACAGGAGGGTGACCAGGTCCATGCAGGCAGGAGGGGTGTTAGCATTTCGCTAATGTTCATAACTAAAGAAACTTAAAGTATGGGCAGCAGTAAATAGGGTCAAAATTCTTCTGCCACTGACAATACAAGCAAACCATAAGAGGGAAGTCAAAGGTCAGAAGCATAATTAACTGATAATAAATGTGACACATTCCTCAGCACAGAGGACTACATCAGACAAAACTGAAGAAACTGAAACTGCAAAGGGGGTTAAATTTTGAAAGACAAAGACAAAAAATATTGTAATGTAACTGAAATTTTATGACAGTTGATTTTCTTTTCTAAATAACAAACTTTTACTTGGTTATCTGTAGTGGTAACACAAGCTAAATTGTCCCTTTTATGTATGAATACTGGTGTACGTTCGGCTGACACTAGAAAAGGTCCACGATCTAATTTTAAACCGAGGGAAATAAGAGCAAACATCCTGACACCAAGCACCTGCTGCCTGCTGTCCCACACTCACACAAACAGCCTCAGTCTGCTGGAAATCAATCCAAGACCCAAATCCTTTCAGAGCTGCTCCAACTGTGAGCTTAGCTTCGAGTTTCACAGTGATGATTATCATAAATTTTATTAATATCATGATGCACCAGCTTGGTCTAAGAGAGGAAGGCAAAGTCTATTCAATGAATATCTTCTGCCTAACAATCTATTTTAAATATATTTTAAGAATAGAAGCTGTGGTAAAAATACCTAATGTGTCTTCAAATTTAAACACGCTGTGATGTTTGTCTGGTTCTAAGCAAATGTTTAACATGAATCTGTTTTCACAGTGACTCTTACAGTCACAGTGAAATGGAGGCCATCTGACATATGAGAAGTCCCCCTTTTAAGGCTCTGGGGTTGGATATGTGGGAGGTTTCCATCAGAGCAGCTCAAAAGAGGAAAGTATAAGATTAGCTGTGAGATAAAACTGTGACATGATCTCAATCTATCTTTTAGGAACACAATTGAACAAAATGGAGGGAGAGCTCTTCATTAATCATCATGTTGGTGTATTATGAACCCAAGCTACACTTACCTGAAGTGGAGATAGGTGCTGCTAATGTTTTGTTGGACAGGCTGCAAAGCAAACAAGTTAGTTTAGTATGAGAAGGGAGCTACAGAGGACTAATTACCAACAACTACAAGTGCTTAAAAAAGAGAAGAGTAAAAGTACACTCAATATGCTGGAGTGCAGTTCTGTTAATGGCAGACTCATGCTTCCATCTAACATGGCACATAATTCATAAAGAAAACATTGTAAACACTGCTCTACAAGTTCTTCTCACAGATATTGTGTCTCATATGCATCATGCATTCAAGGTTTTAACATCGTGCACTTGCTTCTATCAAATTCTATGCAGCATTTGCAGGTTAGCACTTGGCTGACAGGTCAGGACCACGCTGCAGAACCAGCTTGTCAATCAACAGGCAGAGTTTGACTGGTTTACCTTCGGTGAGTGGCTGTTGGGACACACTGCTCTCTGCTTGTTAATCCCGGCTCAAGGTGCCACAGGGCCGACTCATCCTGAAGTGAACTGAAGCCTTAGGGAGCGAGCCACAGTGCACAGTGGCCACTCCAAAAATAAAACTGTTGCCCTCAGTGTGTGTTGCAGGGGCAGATGGGGGTTTCCAGGCTACCTGAGATGGCTGAGATGCAGCCCCTACAGGCAGGCGGCAGACACCTCCACCTGACCACCTGAGGGAAGGTGGTCATTTTTGTCACCTCAGTGGACCAGCAGAGAGCAGCAGTTTCACAGAGTAGCCAACAAGCTGACCATCTAAAACAACTAGTAGACATTTTGCATTGTTGCAAATGAGACTAATTAAGCAGTGTCAATGCATCTGCAGCAAATATACAGCTGGGGGCACTCAAGGTAGCTGTTAGCAAGTCATATTTTTCATCAAGTGGCAACCTGCTGGTTGAAAAATGAAGCCAAACTGAAAGTACCCAAAACTGCAGTTCCTTGAGTGGACACTTGAGGCTACAGCTCCAAATATATAGTACAACATCGAGCTTGAAAATAAAAATCCTATTAGTCTTACCACGGTTCACTAACCTGTACATTTAGACAAGGGTCCACATAGTGAAGATTAACATCACCAATAGTTTAACACTTACTTTAAAATATCAGTGCAGCAAGGATTAGATTCTAAAAGTTCTTAAATTAAATAAGTGACTAGGTCAGTCTATTTAAAATCAGTTTATATTCTTGTTTTATTAGTGGGGCCAGAGACAGTTCAGGAACCTGTAAGTGCTACATATAGTATCTTTGGCGAGGCCGGTTGATTGAATGACTTCATGTAACTACAGGTTGCAGATAATGTTTTACATTGACTACTGCCATCTGCTGTACCAGAGGGGAATGTAGGAAACACAGGCCCAGTTGTTATTTTTTTAAAAGGTTAAAATATAGAGGGTTGACAAGTCTTCTCTATAAGTGAGTCAACAGACCCATTAAAAATCCCACATTTATAGGCCCTAGATTAACAAACAAAACAAAACATGTTTACAGACTGATACAGAAACGTTTTGTACTGTAAACCTGATTTTAATGTGCCTGAACTTACTGGGGGTGAATTTTTATATAACTCAAAAATTTACATGGTATGAAGGTCTAAAATTGGTGACAGCTAGCTGCTAGCTGTCTGCTATGTGTCAGCAACCTGGCTTCATCTTTTCCTCCTTAGCTCCAATTATTAAACCTTTAGTTAGGATTCTCGAGTGATCATTGAGGGGGACCATCATTTACACCGTTGCTGAGATTAGGCTATATGTAGGAAAAATCAGAAAAACAATGGGGGGGGGTTCAGTTTTGAGTCACATTGCATTCACACCCACCTGTTTGCCCAGTTTCAAATCAACCCCCAAAACAATGAAGCCTTCATTGTGGCTCTTCAGAAATGTCACAGCAAGGGCGTAAATCCCACGAGGGACGCAGGGGACATGTCCCCCCCTTCCAGACAGGGTCCCCCCAAATTCAAATTGAAGGGAGATTTGGACACTGTGGGCTAACGTAAGTAGCTAGCTAGCTATCTTTTCAATACACAAATAAATGCTAACGTTAGCCAGTTTTCCTCCTTTACCACTAAATGACAGTAGCTAGCTAAAGCTGACATTAGCTAACTAATGTTAGTGTTATGTACCTTATGTAATGCTAGTGACTGAAGGACACTGAGGGTCATCACTGTGAGACAAGTTGTAAAGGAAGGTAAAGGGGGAGAACAGCAGAGAGGCTGATTGAGGATAAGTGTCACAGCAGAGCAACACACATCCAAGGAGAATATTGGTAAGTGCTGGATAGAAACACCCTCCACATATTTGGCACTTCCCTCCTTGGTGTCCCCCCAACACTGAAGTAAGATTTTGTCACAGACAGAGACAGAGACGTCATGTTTTAGAAAGCCTGTGGTCTTCATGCATGACTTGCAGAAGCAGATCCACAACTGTAAAAGTATCTTTTTTCAATTTATTTAATTTTATTTTTATTTTTTTATACAGATCATACAGCATACAGATCTAGTTTGTCACTGGATCGTATTTATTCTTTGATGGAGTATCTAAGAAGGTTCTTTCTGTTTCTTTTCGCCCAATTCAAATGGTACTGCTAAATTTGAGACCCATCAGGTACAATGAACCACAGAAAACTACAGCAGACCAAACAAGTCTTTATGACCAAAAGCTACAAACTAATACAAGAGTCTCTAAAAAAACAGCATTCATTTAGTTACTGTGTATTTCTATTGCTTTCAGAAATCATATTAAAATTGCCAGGCTGCTAATGAACATTCTCTTCAGCTCTATTATTATTCCATCGTTCTGCCAATCTGTACCGGCTAAGTGTCAGACTGATTGACTGACTGGTTGATGTGTGGCTGGTGCTTATACACACACAAACACAAGCACACACACACTTTCCCTCCATTGTCTGGATGCCAGGCTGATGTGTAACCCCCCTCTCAGCCTTCTATCACTGTAAATTTAGCAACAGAAGCTTCTCAGCTGCTCCTTTCCAAAACCTGAGCCCTCCTCTTCCATCCACAGTATTTCATCCATCTCCTTCTCCAGGGTCATGGCTGACTACCCCCTCCAACACACACACAATCACACACACAGACAGACACAAACACACACACACACTTGTCTCTCCACCTATTCCTCACATAAACATACAGTCTACACACACACCTCGCTCTCATCCCACAGCCAATAAGGGTCTGATGAGCTCAAGTATCACTATAACACAAGGACTTATTCTCTGAGCGGAGCCTGCAGATTCTTACAGACCTTCATCTTCATCGCCAGAGGAGTTTCTCTTCCTCTCTGAGGTAAGATGACCACTGACGGGCAGTGGCCCTGAGATTACTAATCAGGGGGAAACTATATGTTTCTGACTTCATTTCTCCTTTCAAGCCAAAATATGTTTGTTGTATTTTTAGGTTTTATTGCACTTTTGGGCAGCAGGAGAAAAAAGCTTCAGGCAGAGAAAAAACACAGATTGTCATCTGTCCTTCAACACTGCAGGCTGCAAATTCTGGAGGGACGTTTGAAATAGATGCAAACATGTTCAGCTGCATGTCCAACATGTGTAGTTTGTGTTTGGGGTCAGTTCACAGTCTGGCTCTGGAGCAGGAGTTTATTTACCACAGATCAGTTTGATTTAACAAGTAAAGAATGCCTTTATATGATTGAATCAAATGCATTTTAATGAAATTAACAGGTAGAATGAAATAAATTTGTACCTTTTAAAAACGTAGATCATCATTTTAAATGATGGAGAAGAACTGAAGAGTTCCAGAGAGAAACAAACGGATGTATTTAAGGGATCAAAAGACATAAAGTATAATAAGAAGCAGTTCAATCAGAGCAATTTGTGTGTTCATTTTCTGAGATGTTGAAGTTCTCGATTCCTACTGTGCTAAACTGAAGAAAACTGTGAATTACAGCTTCAAATGGATTTTATTTTTTGTATTTTCCATCTTTTAACATATTTTGTCTGTTTTTACCTGCATGCAATGACATTATGTTGAAATATTTGACACTTTGGCACTTACTGGAAGCACACTTTGTCCTGCTGAATTGTCCAATACAAATGTAGTTCCTGGTATTTCAGCACTGGTAGAAAACGCTCACAAACGGGAAGTTGATATTAAAATCACCAATATTACAACTTCACATAGTGCTTATCTGCAGTCTTATGCCTTAAGAAACATCAATTCTTTCAATACCAAAGTCTAAAACCACACAGATCATTCTTAACTAACTTTTGTTATATTTACTGCAATTTTTGATTAAAAATGGGGACATATCTTGTCTTTGTTATCTGCATATTGTCTTTTTCTAAATGTGGCTCTATACTGTGAGCATGTATCTCTGTACAAAACACATGCATGTTCACTGACTTACAGATTTAAGCATCAAGTCATGGGTTTTTATAAGAGCAAATGCTGAATACAGATTTGTGGTTGCTAAACTAAAAGCTGCCATCTTATTTATGTCTTTTAAAAATGTTCATTATAAACATATGCTGTATATCACTTAACCAGAAAGGTTCCCCTTTTGTAACCTCAGCATGTTGAACTTTAAACTGATGCACCCGCAGATTCTGGTCAACCTGAAAACGAGGTCAGTATCTTAGAGACATGAGGTTTTGAGATGGTGACGAGGTGTTCACTGCCAGAAGCAAAACACACATCCTTCATCCCTCTTCTTCTCTCTGAATCAGACTGATGTGATTGGTCTGTAAATTTGTCTCATATTTCAATCCAAATCTGCTCTCGATTGGCTCAAGATGTGATGTTCCTCAGCAGTCTCACCTGTTTCATCGGTCTTTCAGTTTCAGCACCTAGCTTTAATTTCAGAAAGACACAGAAACACTTCTCAGCATTCGATGTTCTCATACCTAAGAAATGAAGTGACCACCCACTAAATATACGGAGCGCTGAAGTGTCGGTATGTACTGAGCGCATACTGGACTCACAGAGGTGAGGCCGCTGTCGGCTGTAAGTCGATCAAAGAGCTTGTTTAATGGAGGAGGATGCTGATTGGCTGTTTGCGTGCAGAGGATCCTCCCGCCAGACCAAGCCGAGGGATTAAAGCTGCTATTTGGACACCGTTCCTCAGCTGATGGGCAGAAATATGATCCAGAACTAATCCTACAAGTCCTCTGCAGCTGTGCCCACTGCTAAGTGTGAAGGAGTCATCCAAAGATACTTTATATAAATATGGAATAAGACATAGAGAATATGCAGCGAGCAGAGTGCCTCCCACATTAACTCTAACAGAGCAGCTTCTTTGGTCTGAGATGTTGTTGAAATGATAGCTGAGCTTCAGAGGACCTCTACGAACATTTTGGGCTGGTTAGAGGGACATTTTCTTGTGTATATGACTGGAGTTTGATTCTTCTGATAACCTGTAAAAGATGGTGTTGGATCAGGAAAGCAGTCACTGTTCCATCATAATTCAGCCCAAATCAAGGCTTACGACTTTTAGTGGACTGTCTGCACCAAAAGTGAAATACATTGGCTCTGTAAAGTGTGCTTTAACTTGAATTCTGTAGGATGATAGTTAAAGTTTGGGGGGGTCATCTAGTGGTTACTAATTATGTAACTAGTTATGCCAGTTTTGGCTTAAATGTTTAGATATCTGCCTCTGAGATTTCTATTTCCACTCCCGCACAATGGAGGAAAGAAACAAACAACCTTGGGGTCTGTTTTCTGATATATTGCATTGTTTTTTCTAACATTTATTACCCTGAGTCAGTTGGTTGACTGTCTGAGCTTTAAATGTGACATTTTTGCTCCACATAGTGTAACAATCCCACAATACAGTGTATTGTGTTTTATAGTACAATACACTTGTCAGGGACAATGTCAAATGATTAATATTCAAACATTTCCAAGATTTCAGTTTACTTAACTTGACCCTTAATGTTGCATAAGTCAGAATTGCTAACGTGTGTGATTTGCAGGTGACAGCAGCTTTTTTAGAATATTAATTAAGTTCAAAAGGAGTCTACAATGCAAGTGCTGTTGATGATGTTTGTTGTTCAGTGGAATTGAACTAAACTCTCATGTGCAAAAACCAACCTGCAAAGAAGATAAAGCCTCATGGCCGGCGGAGTCAACAGATCTGGACACAGTGTTTGGACCAAGTGTAAAAATGCTTTGGGGGCAAATCAAAGATGCCACAAATGCATGACAAGTATAAGTCATGCACTTAAAATGTTACAGAAGCTTTGGTAGCAAAAATGTTTTAGAAACAAATGTTGAAGTATTTTAGTCTCAATGCAAACTTAAAGCTAAGCTACCTAGCAGTGTGGATCTTTTTATCTGACTGACTGCATGAAAGCATAAAACACATTTTCTTCAGGCTTTTAATACCCAGTCTTATTCCTTTTTATCAAAGAAACAGGTTCACAGTTTAAAAATGAAAAGAAGAAAGGAAGGCTTAAAAGAAGTTTGGTATTTTTGCAGAGGGACAGAGGTTTAAATCTCCTCACATCCACACAGTCACTTGTCAACTCATCAGCCTCTTTGTCTTTTCCCTCAGGTGTGAAGTCTGCTGTCACCATGTCTGACACTGAGGAAGTGTAAGTGAACGCCTCACTGTCAGTAACAGCATCAATGCAGAGAAGCGAGCTGGGTTTTATGTCTGACTAAGTAATGTATTATCTTCTATATTTCAGGGATCAGCTCGAGGGTAAGTGACAACCACCCAGTTTCTTTTGTTT
>JAPQLA010000001.1:30260896-30286832 GCA_029822935.1 Naso vlamingii | reverse complement strand
TATCCGCTTATATAATATTTTGATTGCATAAGATAAAAAACAACACGTTTCTGGGTTTTTATTTGTTTGCACACATAAGGAAAAATGTGTCATCATGAAAACGCGTCAGCTAAATTGACTGTCTCTGCGTAAATGTTTTTTTTTTCCAGGAACAGCGGTTGCAACTCAACAAGCAGTGGGAACATTGTGTAATGAGGACATTATAAATATTAATAAGCTTTTAGGTTGATTTTCTTTAAATGAGGGCACATACTCCTGTGTGCCACTGTTGTTTATCACATCAGCTCCAGAGTAATTACATCTAGTAGATGACTAATGCATACAACCTCAAATTATTTGCTTTGCTCTGCTCAAACCCTGTTGTAAAATGATGTTTTGCAGTCACAGTTGACTAGCAAGTACTCAGGCTTAAAGAGAGGGTTCACATTTTGGAGTCTGTCTTGAGAAATATTGAGTTTGCACGCACATCCAAACCAAAAGAAGTCAGTCAAAACAAGGAACTGGACAAATCAATCGCTCACACACTGCAGGGCTCCAATGTTTCATCAGCTAAAGACGTGACATTTCAAGCAAAACAGCGCTTCAAGGAGCACTGTTGCTCACAATGTTACTATTTTGGAGCATTAATAGAGGACATTTGAGCCATTTTTTAAACATTTTCATAACTTAATAATTTGTTCACTTAAAGTTTTGTCACTGTTCTTATTCATGCAGATCATACAGGATGTGACGAGATGATTTCAGTGTAAGAGATGGTGAACAAACTCCAGTCCTGCTTCTGTGCAAAAATGACCTGAATGAAGTTTCAGCTAACATGAGGTTATCAGCACCCCGAATTGACTAAATTAATGCTTATCTTTCAAAGCAATAGTTGTTATTGCAAAATTTCCCTTTTTATGTTTCCTTGCACAGACGTAGGTTCCTCTTACAATGATATCCCATGAGGAAGGCTCTTCATGGTCAGGATGGAGAGGAAGATCCAGAAACTCTTTCAATAAAATGTTGAAAAATAATTTTGGTTTTAAAAGAGACTTGGGGAAACTTGGCTACTTTGCTGGAAGGGAAACAAGTTGCAAACACAGATTTGAAGCTGATATTTCATACTTGTTAGCAAACAGTTGCTTTTTTCCACATTCAGCTGAGGCAACATTATCATAAATTTGTGTTTTTGTCAAGTATTTATTTTCTGTCTTTCTCTTTCAGCTCTTTTTTTGGTATTTACCAATTCATTAGATGGGTACGTATGAGTCTTAGCTACTTAATGCTCCACTGTGATCACCAGTTATTTGCTAACTGTGTCTTTTTTTGGTTCGGTGTTAAGCAGGTAGTATAAAAAGACGTTGTTTAGAGCTTCTTTGCTGTAAACGGCTGCTGCGAAAAAGACACAATAAAGGTGAAATAAGTTGAACAATGAGCTAAAGCTTCTAGTGAAGCTGATTCACGTGAAAGGTCTTCGTAGGTTCACCAAGGCGAGCAACCTCTTTCACATTGTCACATCGTCCTCACATTGTCATTTGATACATTAAAGCTGTTCCAAGTTTTCCAAAAGCTGCAGAGCTCTCTCACTTGAATGCATGCAGAGAAATGTTCACTGTCAAGGTGAGCACAAAGTTACCAAACAAGTTTCTGAGCTTGGTGGATGGAAACAACTCTGAAGAAAGCTGAATTTGTGAATCTGACATGAGAGCCGTACATTAGGAAGCGTATAAAATGATCCATGGATCTGGTGTCAGCGGTCAGGACGCTCTGTAACTTGGGCAGTAGTTAAAGCTTTCAAGTGCAGGTCCCTGCACGCTGATGTCTATTTATAAAGGCACTTTGTGTTCTAACTTTGGTATCCAGCACTGTGCACAACTCTGGTCTGAATATGGACACAAACTCTGACACTGAGGAGCCATAATGAGCAGCCTCAAGTTGGAACAGATAACTAAGGGAGGCTTGTCCTTTGTCTTCACAATTACTCAACTGCTCTGCATTGCCGCTGCCAAGCAGGTCATCGAATCTAGTTATTTTAGGACTTTCCATTGGAGAAAATTCTGCAGAAGCTTTAACAGTTCCTGGTCCATGCTGAAAGAGTTTTAATTAGCCTTCTGGGAAAGAGCATAGCATTCACGACCTTGAATTAGTAGGCGATGCGTTAAGCTACTGTCAGCTGATGGGTGGTGAGTTGAGCTGCTTATCGTGGTGTTCCTGGATTTTATTTTTAACCTGACAACACCTGACAGGCCCTCGACCTCAGAGGCTGAGGGGTGAGCGGTGGTTAGGAGAAAAGTGAGGAGAATGAGAGAAAGTGAGGTGTGTGGGTGCAAGACTGAGAAGAAATGCATAATACTTAGTTGTAACTTGCAGCAGTGTGTGAGGATGGAGGGGTTTCTCTCCTGATGGAGGCAATGAGGTAGCCTGTGTGCAGACATCAGAGCAGGGACGCAGACAAGTAAATCAAAACCATCACATCTTTCTGCAGAAGAGAGATCAGAGCGTGAGACACTGACACTGCAGACATGTGAGATGTGGACAGGGCAAAAGGACATGTCAGGTGTTGGTCGTGAACAGTTAGCACAAGACGATTTGATTTTGACCTACATTTTGTCTTGAGGCACTCCTCTCATTCCATCACTTGGCACAAGTGAAGTAAGTCCACAGCTTTATGTGAGCATTCCAGCCAGGTGTGACTGAGGGTTGGTATTTTTACCAACAGAGCAGGATATCAATACATAACTGGCCTTGTTTTTCCCAGCAGGAAGTCACTGCAGTAAAAAAAAAAAAAAAACCCATCAGCAGCTCAAACCTTTGGACCACAATATTTCCCTTCCTGTCATGTCAGAGTTGGTTCAATGACTCATAGAAGGATGTGATAAACCAGTTTTCAGCCATTCACCTTTTTAAGAAGCAAGTATATATACGAGGTCACAAAAGAACTATATGAGTTCAAGTTTTAAGGCCCTTCAAATGAACAATGTTTTTATTCAATTCTTAGTAAGATGTAAAAAATTAAACATGCAATGAACTTGTAAAATATGAGGAAGTGTAAATGATTTAACTCCATATCAGTATAGATGAAACTGGACCAACCTTGACTGCAACATTAAGGCTGTTTACATAATGATGCATCAATAATAACAATCCAGTAATATACAATAATATACTGACCAGGCTGTTTGCTCAAATGTGTTTTACATGTTCAGCATGATATTGGTATCGGAAGATAATAGCCTAAAAAGTTAATTATTGATATCAGCAGATATCAAAAATGTAGGCCTATGGTTGATATATCAGCCCTACATATTTGCCGCCCTGCAAACCAGTTGTTTAATTAGGAGACTTAATTTTAATTTTTAAGTATAAACTCCATCAAAAAGGGGCACATTTTTATCTTTTACACTACGAAGCTCACTGTCACCAGGTTGTGGCTGTTCATAACTTTTAAAAGGGCATTTAATCTTGTTTTCACTGTTAAGAATACATTTTGGACATTATTTACACGCGATCCATAGAAATTACTTTGTTTTTATGACTGTATTTAAAAAAGAATATATCTATCATTTATGGTAGAATCAAATGTCTGGTTTTATGTCTGTTTCAAAAACAGACTGTGACGAGAGTACTAGGTCAGTTCTAGTACAGACAAAACTTCATGTTCTTTATAATGAAAACAAAATGTATGTACTGATATCAGTATCGGCTAAAATTAGTTTGGAAATATCAGATGTTGGCAAAAATCCAATGTTGTGCATCCCTAGTTTGAACCAAACAAAGATGCAGACTAATCCATGTACCCTCATACAAATGTTTACCATATTTTGGGAAATACCTTGACTTCAAAACATTACGTTCTCTCAGTATTTAAGTGTTACAAATTATATGAAACTTACTTGCAAAAAGGTCTTTCCTTATGGTAAAAAAATGACTCCCCACTATCCCATGTGACTGATCCTAAAAAAATTTCCCATCGAAGAAATAAAAAGAGAAGTTGACAATGTCACCACAACCTGCAGGAATCCAATATTTCCACACAATGTGATGTGGTCACCTTGCCAACTTCTCTTTTCTTTAAGAGAAGTTTGCAAACACTAACAGTAAAGCAGCCTATGATGGGACATGAAATGCTGTCACACTGTGCTTCATTGATGGGAAACACATCACTATTACATAACAGGCAAAATGTTGCATGCAAATAATGGAAATGGGCACATTTGTTATATAATCCTGCTCTTTTTAGACCTTAAAGCAGGTGGGAAAGAATCTGTGTACCAAAGTGACAGCTCTGATATATGATGGTCAGAGTTACATTTAGCTGATAGTCCAAGCTTGTGTCCCTCCTTGTCAGTCTGCCGACTTAAACATTAAAAATGGACTCTAGAGGTGGCAACACCATAGTCAGCACTTCCTCTTCACCAAGGAGGATCTTGTGACTGTGCGGTCAGACAAAATCCAGGTTATAAAACACCACCTGAGTGTATGAGGTCAGAAAAACATCCCTGACCACAAGGAAAAGACAGACGCAGGACAAACTCTTTGCCAGTAATTTTATTTTGAGATATTTTGTAGAACAGGGGAACCAATGATTACAAAAAAAGTTCTGAAGTGTTCTACATGCTACACCTTAACCTAATTCATCATGCTTGCCTGGAAAAAGTACATAGAAATTCAACAAAAAGAAACGTACAATTAAAACTGACATACATTATACTCACCATTAACTTTACTTTAGATGTACCTTTCTCTTACCTCCATGCACGCAATTGTTTTTACATTACATTTAGATAAAAAATTAAGACTTTTAGGCGCTTCTTTAAACCATAGAGCAGTTTTTCTACTAAAGACAGAACGCACCTATAAATAAAATGACAAAAAAGAACCAAAAGAATGATATCCATATGGACAATATTGATGGAAAATGGAAAGCTTCAACTTCTTTTAAAACAAAACAGATGAATTTGCATCCTACCGTAAAACAAAGGAACACTTATACACCCATATAGTGCCGAAATGAAAGTGGAAGTCTGTCCAACTCCTCAAACTTCAATAATCACATTGAAATAACACATTTTGATAAAATAAATATCGCACATCTGCTAGAAATAAATAATGATTACTGAAAGACCTCACTATGTTAAATGCTTAAGTGAGACAGATTTCATCTACGCGACCACTTCATTTCATGGTATGAGGATGGTCATGTGTTTAAAGCACTAGTGCGGCTTCGAGTGTCTCTCGCGGCTGTTACCTTGAGGTAGATAACACATTTACATTAACGCCTACGGTAATGGTTGCTGCTGGCATCATGTGTCAGATTTACAGTATGAAAGGATTATTAAGGAAGCTTTCTTCGGGGGAAAAAAGGTGTGAAGTCGAACAAAAAATAAAATAAAATAAAAAATTAAAAGGACATCCCATCCCTGTTTTTTTTTTTTTCCTTTTTTTTGTTGTTGTATCCCATCCCAGGAAAGGGTGTTTGAAAGCACTTCAAATGCCTACAGCAATGTTAGCGACTACCATCCTTCATTATGTCACACCCAAACAGCCAAACCTCGTTTCTTAAATCAGAACCATCCAGCTTTCTTCTAGCCTTTCCTCCTCTGCTTTCTATTTGTCTACAGTACTTGAGTGTGCGAGTGACATGCCAATTTAGCAATGAGAGCGTAGACATAATCCCATGAAGGCCTGGTGATCAAGGCTCAGAGTGATGACCAAAACTCTTTAAATGTAATAAAATCAACCCCCTCAACTCTTAAAAAACATCAACAAAAAAAAAAAGAAATAAAAATAACCACGATAAAAAAAGGTATGAAATGATTCAAGTACAATATTATACCAATTAAAAAAAAAAAAAAAACTGCCTTGATTCTGCACTGTGAGGGAGGATATATCTCTTAATTAAGATGCTTGAAGATGCTGCTGTATGTTTTGTGGGCAATTTGTGGGGAGCATTTGACAGCGCAGGGGGTGAGTGATGCCTGGAAGGATTTAAGAGGCAAGTCATCAGTGCTGTCAAAGCCAGGCAGGGCCAGAGAGTCCAGCTGCACGTTAAGCACGATCTCTGTGCTCCTGCTGAGGAAGCTCTCGTCCAGCTCCCTCACCTCTGAGGGCTCCGTCTCCAAGCTGGCCACAGTCTCTCCGACCCCCTCCTCCTTCCTACTGAACAGGCGGTCCAGGTAGCTGGTGTAAGTGCTCTCCTTCTGGAGGTGGTCCTCTCTGCGAATGTCCCAACACGCTTCATCAATCAGACAGCCGTTCTCCTCTTCTCTCTCCTCGGAGACGAAGCTCTCCCAGGGCTGAGCGGGCCGGGCGCCGTCCCCGCTGACGACTCCCAGCCCTCCCCCGCCTAGCTGGGCGAGGTTTACCAGGCACTTCTCCTCCTTCTCCTGACTTATGGACTTGGACATGGAGCCTGAGCGAGGAGCTTCCAGCTGGGAGACAGAGGAGTTGAGCTCATTCAGGAGGCCCACCTCGTTAAGCAGGGTCACCTCCTGGCAGGGCTCTGGCTGCAGGCTCAGCTTGATGGTGCTGGCAATGAAGGAGTCGAAGTCAAAGCCTTGGTTCTGCTGGCTTTGTGGCTTCTCTGTCTGGTGTTTCTCCTGCTCTCTGTCCTTCTCCACCAGACTCTGGGACTTCTCGGCCTCCTTCAGGGCAATCTGCGCCTTCACCAGCCCGTTCCTCTCGCATTTGCTCTTGGCCTTGCGGTCAGCCTTTTCCTTGCTCTGCTGCTCCTTCCAATTGGAGAGGTCGATGATGAGTTTGGGTTCGTAGTAGTGGTTGACTTCACTGTCCCTCCAGATGAGGTTGTCCAGGTAGGAGGGCGAAACAGCCTTATAGTTACAGGTGTGGCTACACTGCAAGTCACAGTATTTGTTCTCGTGGTAGTCGTTGTCCTGCCAGGATCGCTCTGGCACAAACAGAGTGGAGTAGTCGAAGGACGGCTCATCCAGGAACTTCTCCCGATCTCCATCAGCATATTTACGAGGATCCACCTGGTCACAGACAAAAGCCACCGCTTAACCTTTGTCATTTTATCAAAATGTTAAACTGACTTATGTTATTCCTATACATTTGTCAATTTCATAAAGCTTAAGTTTACAACAATTTGCTATTCTATTACAGCAATGCAATACACCACCTATGCATCCTCCCATTTGAGAAGCACATTTTCACAAGACTAATATCACTAAGCATTCAAAGTTTTCATTTACTGTTAAGTATTTTAACGGGAGTATACATGTTTATCAAACTTCAAGCACACCTGGACCTCCTCCTCATCTGTCACATCAGAGAGAGCCCTTGGGTCCACCTGAACTTCGTCTGGGTCATGGGTGCTGTGCAAGTGCCAGTCAGCCTCTGACAGCTGGCTCTCCTGATATCTGATGAATTATGAAATAGAGAGACTTCAATACAGCAACAGAGAAGCACAAGATATTTTTAAAAAGCTCTAATATAGTTTCTGAGTATGCAAATACACTATTAAAATTATTCAGAAAAACTTCATCAGTTGACTCATGTGCATGTTTTATCGCTTAGCTGTCAGTGAGTGAAGCAAACTGAGCTCCCACAAGAAAAATGTTTTGAAACAGAAAATACATTAACTTTTTATCACAAAGCAGGTGTTTGAGGGGGAATTATTGAGCATACATACCTGTCCCAGGTGTGGCTGTGGCTCTGGTCCATGAGCAGGATATCATCGACTTCGTCCTCAATGTGGAAGGGGTGCAGAGAGATAGGCTCATCAAGGGGGAAGGAGTAGTCAGCCATATAGGGGTGGGCCAAGGCCTCCTCTGCAGTCAGACGATCCATCGGGTTAAAGGTCAGGATCTTTTCCAGGAAATCCAGCGCTGTGGAGAGAAAAAAGCAGAGAGGGAGGACAATGAGATCACTTCGCAGGAGACGTGCTTTTGATGCATGAAACAGGGTTAACGCAGCTTTTGAAAGGTCAAATTCAAGCACATTAGGTACTTTCGAGGAACCAAAAACAAAACAACTACATGTTAAGCCTTATAAGGCATCAATTAAATGCAATTGGGAAAAATGTTTACATAATCAACATCTGAATAAAAAATAGGTGGTACTCACCCTGGGGACTGATGTCAGGCAGCAGCTTGGCTAGTGGCGTGTGAGGCTTGGACATATCATTGCGGATGAAGACAGGGATGACGCTGTGGAGCTCTTGTCGGTCTTCCTCTCGGAGTACAGGGATGGACTCCAGGATCAGCTGCATCTGCTCCAGCTCATGGGCTCCTGCGACAGTGGGCAGACAAACATCAGGCACTTTCTTGGAGGAACTGCACAACATACAGCATCTGCGTGACTGAGTCAGTGTGTTTTATGCAAGGCGGAGTGCGGCGGATCATGAGAAAAGAGACGTTATTTGCCTTGTGTTCAGCTCAAGGCAGTTTCAAGAACAGCCAGTCTCTCCCAGTTCCAGCTAGATTTCCAAAAGCAATAAGCACAAGAAAAAGCAAACTCATGTTTGTTTTGAAAAAAGGAAATGTTGACAAGCAGGATTTACATATCTCAGCAGACCTGTGCTTCATGTTTACCTCATCAGAGTTACCAGACATGCTTGCAAGACTGCTTGCCAGTATATTAGCATATGAAGAATTTCAGTGAGTCACACATATGAAACTGAGTCAACATTTACCAGCAAAGAGGGTTTTCCCCGTGAGCATCTCAGCAAAGATGCAGCCAGCAGCCCACATGTCGATTGCTTTGGTGTAGTTGTTGGGAGAGAGCAGCAGACGAGGAGATCTGTACCATTTGGTGACCAGACCTTCGGAGAGATGGCCCTGCATTGGAGAGGTACAAGACATATTTAGTGGGACTCAAAAACAAACAAAAAAACCCACCCTTGTTTATGATGCGTCCTTATGTTTGGTGCATTTACAGCTAAGGGGCTTAACAATGTGCTGTTTCCATGCAGTAATAGATAAATGGGATTAGATTCACTTCATGTGCCTTTAGGTCTGCCATACAACTTTGCTATTAGCACAGCAGTCCCAGAGCAAACTGTGCCTGCTGGTCCATGCTAAACCCCGTGACCCCGGGCCTTCTCCTTGACGGACGTACTCTGTGCTGGTCACGTATGCAACATAGCACAGAGACAAAGCAACTTAGAGAGAAAAGACTGATAAAAGGGGGGAGATCGGACACGTGCAGGCCCTGTCAGCAGTCTGAGAGAGCAGGATAATCCCCCTCTGCCACATACTCTACTCACCAGTGACACACCAGTGACACCAATCTGCGCTCCACTCTCACACAGGGTAAGGGTCACACCCGACGACTAAAGCCTTGTTTAAACTCACGCAAGACAACACGGCGCTGCACTCTGCAGATGGTGCAGGAGCTACTTTTTATCCATCACATGCTGCTTGAGGAACAGCTGCAAACAACAGCGTCCCATCAAAAATGTGTATGCTTTTATTACTGTCGCTTATATCCAAACTGAAATTGTTTAGTTCAATTCAGTCCTCCGGCTGTCCCTCTAACTAACCTCTCAAGGGGGCTGCAGAGGTAAACCTGCTCAGCCAGTTTATCTGTGAACATGTCCATGATGAATTAAGAGCTCAGTGCGTGCCTAGTTATAAAAATTTAGGGGTGCACATAACCAAACTCTGCAACAGCTTTTGTTGCATTCACGCTGAACACGATGGTGTCATTATAAACCTAAACCTAACTTAACAGGGACAAGAGGACACTGAACACAATGGAAACTGACCTGTCTGTGTGTGTGTGTTTGAACACACTGGGACACTGGGGGAGGGGAGATGGTAAAACAACACTCTCACTGCCCTTCCTCTCCCCCCACATGTAATGGTAGTTTGTGGTGAGATCAAAATGGTCGACTCACCACTGAGCCAGGCTCCTGTTTCTGCCCTAAATTAGCCACATATGCTTGATGTCACTCTATACTGGTGTATCACTCTGCTTTCTACACCATTATTTTGATGGGCCTGAAAAAAAAATCACACACCATGTAGACTACAGAGAGAAGTCCTACATTCAGGTAACCAGTCTAGCAGAGGCTTTCACCAGGGAGCTTGCCTGCCAGGAGGTTAAGGGAATTACAAGGTAGCAACACAACAGCAGGTCACACCCAGTAACTGCAACTTGCAAGGCTGCTTAGCATCCAGAAGAACGAAAAAAAACAACAAAACAAAACAACTGACCTTGTGAATGTGGCTCCAAAGAGAAATAAATGCAACTGGCTAATCAGAGCATTGCGACATAGATTAAGATAAGGTTAACTTGAAAGTGTGTCAGATCACTGCATGAGGACAATCCAGTGTATGATGGACTCTGATCTAAATGGAGCAGACCCGAGTTTGCATACCAGCTGAGAGCATTAAGGGCAATGGGTGCACATTCCAGTTTGCCTCTTTACTTTTACTGATCTCTAAAAGAGCCACTAGACACAAAGACAGATACACAAGCATTTCAGCATGAGCCATCTCAAAACCTCTGGTAAGAGTCGGTGACTTTAACACTTAAGCTAGATCAAACCAGACTGACATTTAATGACTCATGAGGCTCCGTCAGTGTGTGTCTGAGGTTAGTCACACAGCAACCTTTAGCACATCTTGACAGATGTCAGTAAAGGTCGTTGGTGCTGCTTAACAGAAGCTGGTCACCGAAAGCCTTAAACGATACATTTCCTTAGTGACATTAAATGTGTTTTAGACTTAATATACCCACATTCTGGTTTATGGCTGGTAACTATTGTTCCAGATATTTTGAGTTCTTGCACACAGCAGGATTTTTTCAGTCTTTGTAGAAAAAATAAAGTAAGTGAAACCACCTCTCTGAAATTCACTAAACCTCAAGTTAACTCCAGAGCATTTTTCTTGTTAGATCCAGTGAAGTCTGGTGCCAGACAGGCCTGTTGCTGGCTGAATAATTAGGTCAAATGTGTGTGCGTGCCTGTGTGTGTTCTTGCAGTTGTGTATTGCTTGTGTTGGGAGAAAGGGACTCAGTGAACCCTTCATTCCCTCTTCTTATAACATTCCTCAAAACTTCACAGTTATTATCTCTACATCATCACCAATCACTGAATTTTATACTGAGCCACAGGCAGGAACAATATTCTAGATTCCAGTTTTCCAAGTTTACATTAGTGCCATTACTCTGACTGTGAGTTAAATGCAAATGGACCATTTTCTACATGAATATTTTAACTGTTTATCCCAAACAAGTCTGTCTGCATGTCTACTCTTCATTTCAAAAGACACAGAGCTGGTAATTTGATATTCAGATGAAGTGAAATGTGAAAACTTCACACCATCCTGAGGGCCTACTGTGCATATAAACTATGTTCACTGTTCGCAGATTAAGACTGGACATTGTGTGGCTTTGCCCTTTTACACATGTAGCACACAGCTGGGAATGATTCATGTCAAATGTGTTTTCACATACTGAACATACTCTGTTGGGTTTAGGTGAGAGTGGCACAAGGCATGACATGTGTTTTATGTACAGCATATTGACAATGGTGGGTGAGACTGCCGACTTATGCTGAGGCTAGACTACACGATTTTCGCAATCCTTACTGATTATGAAAAGACTTGGAATATAGAATAACCGACTGGCCTCAGCAGACTTTATGGCGACTGAAAGACTGGGGATCATACATTAAATGACGGCACCAGATGAGGGATCACAGACTACACAATTTGTCAATCCAACTTAAGCCAACTGAACACAAAAAAACACTCACAAAAACACTTGCGCGAGTGAGAGTTTGAGGAGTAAACAAAGAAACATGGATGACATACAGCTAGCTGCTGCACTTGTTTGCGCAGCCATCTGTGCCGAAAAAAAAAAAAAAAAAAAAGAGGAAACGGGCTTGGATCAAGTCGTGGAGAGTAGATGTGGGCAGTGTGGACTCTATGTACTGCAGAGCGAGTTGGAAGTGCGTGAGTCAAATACCTTTTGGAAACATTAGCACATGCCAAGGCTAGGCTATGTTGGCTACACGCTAGCTAGGTCCAACAGATATGATGGTCTACAATAACGTTAATGAAACAGGCTAATGACATATAATGGTTATAACATAAATGAACGTTTTTTGTTTTCTAATCTCTGCTATTTCCTGTAACCCACCTCCTCTGTTTTCATTGGCTGTTGGCAACATGTATTTGCAGTTGGGTTGGTAATCAGTATACACTACCCGATCGAGTCCAGAGTCAGCTCAAAAAAATCAAACATTTGATTTGCTGTTGGGAGGGGTCTTTTTTCCTCACATACTTGCCGATTCGAGTCTATAAACCGTCACACACTTACAGATATCTGTGCCAATGTGCCATGCCGACTGTCTCCAGCTACTGCTAACTGGAGCAGCTTAGGACAGACTCAGTCCGATGGTGAATCATGGATAAAATCAGGCAAAAAAATCGTGTAGTCTAGCCTCAGCTTTATCTGTGATGACCACTGTTGCCTTCATCAATATTACATGAATCAAGACGCAATATCAGCAAAAGAGTGAAAAGCAAAAAACAGACAAGCAAAGAGGAAAACAAAGCAGCTGCACTCAGTGCACTTTGGATCCCACCGGAGAAAGAAGGCTGCAGCATTTTGGGTTCGTGTCTAGCAGCAACATAAGAACATCAACATGCCCACTCGCTTGCTGTGACTTCCCCAGATAATGACTTCTGATTAATATTCACACTCAATTGCTTAAGTTCATAAGATGTGCAAGTTAGCAGTACACATGTGAAAGAAGCGCTGGGATAGTTTACGGCTTCAGCTGTCCTCGTTTCAGACCAAGTCAGCCCAAGAAGCACAACCATTCCTTAATCAAAATGGGTGTGTGTTATATCCATGGTATTCCTTCTTTGTCTTGTTAAGGAGGGCGGGCTGCAACTGGAAATGAAGGCGGCCTTAGATCAGCTTCAAATAAGGCCCTAAGCAAGGCTCCCACAATAGACAAAGAGTTAGCTGGGAAAAGGAGGGGGATCCGGGTTGGACATGTTGGATGAGTGCACGTGAATTCTTGTCATTTTTGGTCCTGGGCCACCACGAGGGTCAGACATGAGGTTCACACAGGCAGAAACTACTTGCTTTCTCATAACAATGGAAGATAGTGCAGAAACAGGAACTCTCTGTAAGAGTTAGAAAGCAAACTTCAAACAAAATCACAAGATTAATAAAGGCCTGATGGCAATCATAAGGAGTTGTTTTTATGTACCCCAGCAATGAGGAAAAAAAAAAAAAGACAGGAACAGGGGAGGAGAAGGTGAATCAAATGTGTTGTGCCTACACTAAGCATGAATCTAGATACTGCATGACTGACACTACGCAAGGAACTGAAACTCACTGGCAAAGAGTGCCTCTTTATTTAGAAACAACGTTATTTAAATAACATGCACTCAGCCACCCAGCTGCTTCAGCTCACCCAGCCTACTAGAGGCGGAGGGTGGCTGTGAAAGCAATGCTGCCCCCAGTGCTTCTGCCCTCATGTCTGGCCAAAACTGAAACCAACTGCTTTTTACGTCTCCACACTCCACTTGGCACCACTGTGCTGTGTGAGGGTGATGGGGTCATTTTCAAGCAAGTCTCATTTGGTCTGTCTGAGACACCACACATGCACACTCAATTAGATCACTAAAGGTGTCGTGAAAAAGTGGCTGGTTGAGGTATCAGTGATCTCCCTCCCCCGAACACACCACTATTGTTATCACAGTACAGACAGACAGAGCAACACTGTTTGGAAAGGAGAGCACGGTCAAAGCCTATTAAAATCAGTCTGACAACATGATTACCACATTTTAATCCTTGACAAAAACTCAGCAGCAGCAGCAGTCTGCGGCAGTGCTACAGCAGACTATAGTCAAACAAGAGAGCTGACCCTAGTGAAGCAGCTTTTAAATACCCACTTGCCTGCATGTTTCCCATCAGGAAAAACTGCTTGTGTAAAGGGGAAAATAGCCCACATGGCAAACCTTGCTGAAAGGGAGGAGTGCAGTAACGTTGGGTGGGTGGTTGCAGTCACTGAACTGTGTGAGAAACTCTCACTTCTTCCTGGCAATTTTGAGTTCTTGCTTTCCACCTCCTATTGCAGAAAGACCTATTGTCTTCACCAAAGAACTGACTCATATGAGATTAAAGTAATACTAAAGCATGCGGTGAGCTGGAAATGAACAGTTAGGGTGAAAAGGTATGTCTAAATCTGTCTCATATGTGGTACATGCTGTGGCATGATCCTGTGTCTGTGTAAGGGATATGAATGAGGCTGTGCCAGCCAGAGGGATCACATCACGTGAGCCCACTTCAGACCCTTCGATGACTAATCTGAGACACGTGTAAGCATCTGACTGCCTCTGTGCGCTAAGAAGATCCAGCATAAAGAGGCAGGGAGGGAGAGACTTCCCAACCTAGATTCTCTCCAATCACACCGCCATATGGCCTTCACTGGAATTTCCTCATCCCTTTATAAGGTGACAGGAACACACAAGGGTAATATAGGCCATCCACATGACTACAATTAGACAACATGATCTACACTTTTTTCTTACCAAAGAAAAAAAACAAGCTTGCTTTATTGCTACCATTACATTGCCTTTCAAAACAAAATACAGGTTTATAGGGAGCATTAAATGTGTATATTCAACATTTGGCATGTAAACATCTGGCTTTTAAAGCCCTGGTTTACATTTTGTTGGCATCGGATGAGAAACACAGGGGAAAAAAACTGTTACACAAAGAAAACAGTCTCCTCTGGCACCCACCTTTCATCATTCTACACATCATCTGTGAAAACAGACTCATGACTCATGAAACCCAGTGAAAAACATGCCTGCTCACATATAAAGACATTAGGGCCAGGCGGTTGTTGAGAGGCTTTTCATATAGTTGCAAAGAATGAACAACTGCCATTTTGGCAAGATCATCTTGCACAACCAGACCTCTCTCCACATTGGGCCAACCTGTCCTTTTTAATTACAGTTTCATCACCGTCTGCAATGATTTATTCACTCAACACTATTTTTGTTGATCTGACACATGTTGATGATTTAAACGAACAAAACACCTGTTAAATAATATATGCCATTATGAAGGGATATAACAGGCTGTTTGTAAGCCAGGGTGTGCCTGTTCATTTTTTTTTTCTTACTGCAGTTGCATTTCATGTATTAAGGTGAAACTATTGCACTTTATACGAAACACATTTCTTAATGGTTTTTTTGTACTGGCATGTCTATCACCAGTACCTATCGCTACACATTTGATACAGAATATTTCCAAGCCTTCAACTTTTTTATCACAAACTATGGAAGGCTCAAGACTGAACTGCTACATTCAAACATTTGCTGTTTTTTTCCACCTGGGAAATGTGGACTATCTTTATCTTTGTTGAGCCACAACATCATGAACCCACTCATTTATATATTTAGACTTGGAGTTTAGCCCACTTTTACTTCTAACTGTATACACTTAATGGAAAAAGAATAGTTCCCAGGGTTCTGTTTTCCGCAGCCCTACTTCTTCCGACAGGGGAAACAGAGGCGTTACCTCATGGAACCACATCCTGTCTTGTTTACTTCCTGCTGTGAAACTGCGTCACCCTGGGGAGCACCGCACTACTGGGCAATAACCTAAACATCATGTGTCAGAGCAACAAAGCACTCATCGTTGGGGGAAAAACTGTTAACATGGTCACTCTTGTTAGAACTCTATACTATAAAACATTTGCTCATCTTGAAACCCCATAAAAATTTCCACCAATACGAGACTGAATGGAATAGCCAGTCAGGATACTGGTCCTACCTTGTGAGAGTAGTGGGGGTCCATAATGCGGGCCAACCCAAAGTCCCCAATCCTCAGCACCAGATCCTCTGTGTTGACAAACAGGTTGGCAGGCTTAAGGTCTCGGTGCAGCACATTGGCAGAGTGGATGTACTTAAGGCCCCTGAGGAGCTGGTACATGAAGAGCCTGGCATGTCCCTCAGACAGAAGACCCCTCTCCAGCAGCTGACACAGGTCTGTCTCCATGTATTCCTGCACAATGTAGACTGAGTTGACCTCTGTCAGGGACACCACGTCCTCTGTTAGTCTGCGACCGCTGGGGCCCAATGTCTCAAACACCTGGCAACACAGAATAGTCATTTTTAACTTCAGGAAATAAGACAGAACTCTCTTACTCTTTGCTACTTTGAGCACAATCCTCATAACTCACCTTGACAATGTTGTCGTGATCAAGGCGTCTGATAATCTTGATTTCCCGCAGGGCATGCTTTACACTCTGGGGGTCGGTCAAGATGATTTTCTTCACAGCAACACGCTTGTCACAGTCAGTGTCAACTGCTGAGAACACAAGGCCGTTTCCTCCATAGCCGAGAGGCTTCAAGTCCATGTAGCGTGAACCCAGGTCAAAGCCATGGATGTTCATCAGGGACTCAAACTTCTCTGCCATGACGACTTTTTTTTTGGTTTCACCTCGAGGCTTTGCTATCCCTACCAATTGGCCACTGGCCTGTCTGAAGTCCAACTTTAACACAGGCAGAGGAATTTATTTGACAATCCTCCCACTGGTTTAGTGGCTGAACAAACTGACCCCTGTATAGATGACTACCCAGTCCCCCCTGTGTAGCCGGCCCGTCACTGTCAGATACGGGGCACTAATGTGTAATCAAACTTTCTTTCCATCTTGAATTAGGAGAGAAAATGTAAACATCTAATCCGGTCTCCAATCTTGGATGTGTAGATATCTTTAAATGACAGTTCGTAGTAGACTAGTGTTAATAGACTGCAATGGAATGGACTACAATGGGGCCAATTAAAAAGCACTGGGACTATGTTTAACTATAAAAGCATGTAGTTGCATCCTTACAGTGCAGATACATTCAGTGTATGACTGGTCCTGAGCAGCTTCATATGAAATGTGCCTAAATACACTGGACTTTGTTTTGTTCTATGTGTATATGTTGGTGTGATATTTCTGTCAAGTCACCTGTCTACAAATTTTAAATGAGTCTGGCCTTGAAGTCTTCAATATAATTCTTCGCCCTCAGTGATCAGGTGGCTCAAGCTCGCCACAGTCGCAATCAAAACTATCCTCCATTTTACGTGGATATAACCTGAAAGACAAACAAGAGGGGAAAAAAGGAAAAAACATCTAAGTAAAGATAAAGTGCAATAAAACGGAGTTTAAAGTCCATCGTCTTGCAAGGGGGGCCAGACAATAACCCAAGTTACCAGTCCACGACAAATAATCTTTACATAAAGAGTTCAAACAAGGGCATTTCAAACGAGCAACTGACAAACAACAAACAATCTCATTCACCAGCTTAAGTTTGAATGTAGTGTTTTATGAACTCGACCTCCCCCGCCGTTTTAACGGCTTGCTAGTATGGTGGTTCCTAGCTATCGATAAAATTGTAAGATAACACACATGGGGTTTAGCTAGGCTTGTCATTCGAGAATGATTTACATGTCACAATTTTAAAAAGGAAACGGCTTTTATTTCGTGTGTTATATGCCGCCTATTTTTGGCCTTCGTCTAGTCTGTGACTGGCGGAAAAAAAGCCACGAATAGAATCATTAACGGCAAGCTGAGGAGCGACAAACCTTCGTCGACTTGGTTTAAATTTATCACATACCCATGGCCACCTGGTAACACTCACTTAAATCTGATTATATATTGAAAATAAAGATACTGATACACTGCCTATTTTGGTAATACTGAAAAAAACGACAGACGGACCCGGCGATAGGCGAACAAAGGAGTCGTTGTTGGCGGAGGCTTCCGACTACGTGGTAAGATCTCCTCGCGCTAAGCAAGACGACGGTTAAACCACTAAAACCGATCACAAATCTACAGTGAAATAGTATATATTGTAAAAGTGATAAAATGCCATATAAGATATAACTTACAGTCCTTATACGTCGCATTAGTTGGGTGATATCATTAATCAAACCCAGACGAGGTTTGACTAGGCTCCACCACCGAGTTCCGCAGATGTATTGCAATCGCCATTTAGCTGGGCAGAGCTATGAGAGGCAGAGCACACGTCACAAGGCTGCCTTCACTAACTGTCCGAAAATCTCAAGTACATCACGAAATGGTATTTTGCAGTGATGTTTACGCAGTTGAACATTATTTATTTATTTATTCATTCATTCTACTTGCCACTTAGCATTTTGTTATTTTTTCATAAACTGTAATCATCAGTTAGCTACAGGATAAATGATGTTCTGAAGCAACTTCCAGGTTCAGTTGGTTCATTTGTGCTAATTTAGCGGCAGTGAACTAGTAAAATTGTGTGGTTTTTTTTAATCAGCGTTTGTCACCACGTAAATTTTATCTACATTATTTACACTTACGTTTTGTAGCATGTTTTACATGATCCTGGAAACACTATAGGCCTAGGCCTTCCATTTTCTCTGTCTGGTCTTTCTTGAAATGATTTTGTTTTTCTTTTGTATATTCTTAATACTGTAATAAAAATGTAAGGTAGGCTAATACCATGCAGTACGCTATAATACTATGTTGAAATAGGCCTACTTAGTTGAATACCTTTTGTAAAGCCACAAAATATGCCTAAATAACCTGACTCTTTGCAGTGTAGGTGTAAGGCTGTTCTACATTTCCCCACATCAGCCTCAGAACGCATCCCGGGGCAGGTCGCTTTTAGAGCTTGAAGCTTCGAGCGGTACTTAAAAGCAGCAGGAGCCATTCAACATCTGTTCAAAGTTGTGGTTAACGTGTCCACGGTCGATTCAAAATCAAACTTTACGAGGAACACTGTCCAATTCCAGTTATGCTTCTAGGAAAAGAGGATCCTATAAAATTTCTTTATGTGTGACCATAGCAGCTTCAATTAAACGTAAGTAAAAATAAAATAAAACCACAATCACAGTCGAAAGGTCTCTTAAAAATTGACCTCAGCTCAGAAACAAACATGTAGGCTAATAAAAAAGGCAGAAACACGTTTGCGTGAATTAGGTCGCTAGTTTCCCCTTTACTGCCTCCTAAACTCTGACCTAACTTAAATGATATTTTATAAGGAATCTGAAAATAGCATTTTGTTGTTCTGGTCATTTTATTAGGCTGTCTATCCAGGTAGAGATGAAAACATTCAAAAACTGCTGGTTTGGATGAAATGATGGCCAGGCGCTGTTATTATCTTATGTGAATTAGAAATCTAAATGTTTTGTCGTCTTCTGTTTCAGCTGTTATTACCTTTTCCCCCCCTAACATTCTTTCAACAGAAATTTCTGGCCTATCTAGGCCTACCAATAGGCTATTTAGCCTGTGCAGTCTCTACACAGGCTCAGGTTTGTCATCCATGCGTTTTTTAAAAATCCTGTTTGTTTTTTGTTTTTGTGTGTTTGTTTCTTCTTCTGACATAATCTGTTGTTTTCCGCTTTGCTCCAGCATTAGCTTTCCCTTTTTGTTTTTGTTATTCATGGGAATTAATGATGTTTTCAGATAATGGTAGGCTTCTGTAGCACTAGTCATGTCAGAAAAATCGCTCGGACAGTTCACTCACCGCGGCTTGCGGATTTAGAAAGTCCATCTGGCACCGAGATGCGAAGGGTGTTTCTCCTTTAGCGGTCCGCCGTCACGTAAGCTCCACGAGGCTTACGCATCCCGATCAAAACAAAGTCAGAACAACAACGAAGGCATTATTTGTCTCTTTTTAGATCCGTTACGCAGACTGCGGTTCGTGTCCTCCAGCGCCTGCTCCTCTCTCTGTGTGCGGATGCTGTGAATGAACGGAGGGATGGATGGGCGGGCGGGCGCGCGGGCAGCAGCATCACAGCCGCAGCGGGTCTACATCAGCATCCGCAGGCAGACCATGTGAGAGCCCATGTGCCCGAGAATGCAGATGCCTCTCACAGGCCGGGGGATGGGCTCTGCGATGGAGAACAGGACCTGCATGCGGACTGAGCGGGATGCGACAGACTGAGAGCGCCGAACTGTCTCAGTTATTTAAGGGAAGAGAAAGAGAACAGACACGATACCTACTGTGATCTATTGCTGTCCTTTAAAGCTACTCTTGTGATAGTGACGTAGGCCTTGTTTATGGCCATATTTTGTGTCATGCAGTCGCCTAAATGACATAAAATTATGTAATCTTACCCTTTTTGCATTATTTAGCCAATGCGTAGGCCTATGATTAGATTTTAAATAGACAGAGAAAAGAGAGATATCATTAATGGAGTAACTATCCTGCAGAAATAATATTTCAGTTTGCTGAGCTGTACAGGGCTTGGGAACGGACGTCAGATTAGTCTGAATTTGTCAACTTTTTCATAAGAAAATAATAAAAGTGAATGAAATGCTGTCGATTTAAGAGGAGTTCGTGTTTCTTATTCACTGTATGTAAATCATAGATATGATCAAAGGGTTGCTGAGTTCAGAGGTCAAAGCAGTTCACATGTAGGCAGCACAGTGGCTTAGTGGTTAGCACTGTTGCCTCACAGCAAGAAGGTCCTGGTTTCGAATCCAGGTCCCTTCTGTGTGGAGTTTGCATGTTCTCCAGGTGGTCCAGTTTCCTCCCACCATCAAAGACATGTATGTTAGGGTTAATATTCCTGTCAGTGCCCCTGACCAAGGCACTGGCAAAAAGATCTGAGGTTGGTCCCTGGGCGCCGTACTGTGGCAGCTCACTGCTCCTAGTATGTGTAGTTAAGGTTAACTATGAATAGGATGGGTCAAATGCAGAGAGTCAATTTCCTCAAGGGGATTAATAAAGTTACTTCTATTGTCTTTGCTTTAAAGCACATCAGTAGGGTATCTGTTTTCCAATGACACTTTTACCCAAATCCTCCCACTGAGGCATGCACTGCCACCAGGAACAAAGAGAGACCAATTAAATTTTCCTTTCATTCCATTTTTGCTAATATGATTCTCTCTTAACGGCCCCTAACCCCCTTTCACAAGCCTCTGTGATTGCTTCCGATTAGAGGCTAACGCTCATAATTAAAAATCAGATGTGAAGATAAAATACGTGTGTTGCCACTGGCTTTGAGGGCTTCGCCCTCTGCTGTGTATGAATGAGTGGAGGTCAAAAGGTAAAGATGCATACTCATACTCGCATATCTCACCCTGAGGTAGTACAATAATTCCTCCACATTTTGTCCTATTATTTGTATTCCAATCGCTGCTTCGGGCCTCCCTTTGTTACATGATGAGACAATTAGCTCACATCAATTCTTAACCCAACACATTACACAATGCAATTCATTTGAGACTACAGTGGCATCACTTATTGCTAGTGCTGTATCACTGTAATGCTCTATAGTCCAAAACAAACACTGTATGTGCTGTTGCAATCCTGGGGTCTTATTTGTTGAGCAAATTGACAGGCGATCACTCACATACACTTTCACCTATATACATCTGAGTGTGTCTCAGCCCCGTGCCTGCGTTAGCATCCTCTGTTTTACAGCAACATGAGACATATCATCAAAAGAAACTAACCAGGATTCCCTCTGTGGCTCCTTGTTTACAGTTTTGCTTAAATTCAAGGTAAAAGCAGAAATATCCACTATATCCATGTCTTCTTGCCACTCACCCATGCTGAAATTCTCCTGCGATGTCCGCAGCAACATGGTTCCAAAGTTAATAGTCCATCAAGGGGAAAATATAGTGTATATCCAAACCCTGCCGGTCCGACAGGCAGACAGGTGGAAAGTTTACATGCAGTCCTGTATCTCCCTGTTCATGTGTGGGTATGAGAATGTAGTCTCAGGGCTTTGGCGGTGTGTTATCCTACTCCATGTGCCTCTGGTTGTGAGGTGGAGCTCCATGGTCGGTTAATATAGGCCTGGCTGCAGAGGGGAGGAGACTGCTCTGTGTATGGCCTGGTCTGTCATTGTGTCAGACGTACTACCAGCAGAGTCCACCGCCTCCACTTCTCTCTGTCTCTCTCTTTTGCTGCTAGTTTCTTTCCTTTTTTCCTCAATTTCAGATCTTTTCTAAAACTTTATTCCTGTATGTTTTGATACAGTCAAAACAGAAACAGAATTGATCTTTTTCTCTCCCCTGGGTGAGAACTTTGCAAATCCAGAATGGGCAACTCATATTTTTTTTTATCTGTCAGCTTGAATCAAAGGATTACACAGCACTAATGGGTTGTGAATGTTCTTTATTTCTTTGGATTACGAAAACAATCCAAACACATTTGAATTACATGAATAATACTCATGCAGCTACAAACAAGGCAGCTTTTATGACATTGAAGCACATGCTCATATTGTATTGTTGGTCGTATATTTTCACAGGCTCACAATCATCAGACCAGTGTTCTGCAAAAGCATGACCCACTTTATAGGTCAGTGCAATAAGACACTTTATATTCTTGAAGTTTTTCCTCTGAAAGTGTCTTCGTGTTTTATTCCTTATAAGCCAATTTCAGTGGGAGGTTTATTAAGCTTTGATACAAAGAAGAGTCGCTCTATAGAATCACTGTTTTTTTTTTCAGAAATGCATATTTTTTTCTCTTATACTCACACGATATTTGACCTGCTTCTTCCTTCCCTTGCTTCCTTCTGACAGGACTGTCCCTCTATCTTGATCTCCTTGTCCTATAGCGGCGTAGAAAATGTGTGTGCGTGTGTATTTGTTTGATATTCAAACCCGACTGCCTCAGGGTCTGGACCTGATGTGTGTTATCAAAATACGTGAATGCACATATGAGGAAATGAGGGCAAAGCTGTGGGTTTTGTGTTGTTTGTCCATATGTTGCTTCTCTTTGCCTGGTCACTTATTATTATTATTATTATTAATTCTGAGAGATTAATTGATTATCTGTGAGGCCTGCGGTGCTAATTAGCTTGTTTGTGTGGGCTCGCTGCTATATGAATCCACTGTGACTAACACTCAAAGGAAAGCTGTATGGGACAATGCTGGACTCTGTTGGTAAACATAATTAGTTAATTCATCACTGATTACCCCAAATGACTACTGTAAGGGACCATTGCATAACACACGTTACAGAGGCGACTGCCATGGCAGTCACACTGACCAGTACTGCTCTCTGATGTTTATGCTTTTCTTCATGCAGTGTGTGCTGTTATATAACAGTCTGTCTTAGACCTGGAGCCAAGGTGCAGAACGGATCAAGACAGGGGCATAAATCTCACAGCCTTGTTAATATCGGCGGCTATCTGAACTTCAGGAGCTGCGTTATCCTTTCAAGCCATGTTCACACCAGATACCACACAACCTGGGTATTTCACAGTGTTGTTAAAGAGCTATATGGAGAAATATTGCCCTCTTTCTTCACTGTGATCGTGTCTCCAGTGCTGAGGTCAAAACGTGTTTACATAATGACATCTTTTTGTGATTTGATCAACAGTACATGTGATAGTTCACAGGGCAACCCTGCAATGCTCGGATAATCTTTTTTTCTTTTACACATGCATGATTGATTCATTTCTAAACATCTCTAGTCTTTGTCTGGATTCCTGGAGAAGGTCTCCTCTTCATACCTTTAAACTCAGAGGGAACTGGCTGTCTCATCAATTGAGTTCAGTTACAGAATTTTTTCTCACCTCCTGTGTCAGCACAAACCGCCGCTTAAACATAAGCCAAGGTGAGTGTATAAAGAAATTACTCATTTCTACGTGACAGTCACATAGATGTGCAGGACAAAAAGGATCTCATTCAGTTGTTTGAATGATTTACTCAGAGGGTAGAGTGTTAGTGGGACATGACGGTGTGATTACGTAACCCACAATAGTGCCACCACCACCGCTGGCAGAATTAGCCTTATTCTTCTCTTTTCAGTTGGATGTACAGCATGCCTGTGCAGAGTCGGCAATGTTAAGAGGCTTATGAACTTACTAATGCAAAGAAAAATGTTGGAGCTGCAACAAGTCTTACTCATGCATGAGTTGCTTCTCTCATCGTTAAATCATTAGCAAATATTGCTGAATGATGCTTTGTAGCAATTTTGTATTCTGAAATAACAGGCTAATAAAGGGGTTCATTAAGCCTCTTTATGTGGCCAAAAAGTAGGTCAGAATTACAAGTCTTTGCATTAAAGGCAGGTTTTTAAGAGCAGCATGAGTCAATTTATCAACATGGCTGCAGATCTTAAAAGTTTGACCTCTTTGCCAGCACTCAGCATGCATTATATCACTTTTGAAAGCAGGAAAAGCGAGAAGAAAGGAGTAGAAGAAGAGAGGACCATCTGCCTTTGCTTTGCTTTGCTTTGCTTTGCTTTGCTGTCCTCTCACCATCTGCGAGTGGAGCAGAAGACCTACAGGGCTATGTTTGTGTATCTTTGAGTGTGTGTGTGTGTCTGTTTTGGGGTATGAGCCATCCTCTCTGTGATGTAACCTGTTTTTCCTGCTCCTCGCCCTCATACAAACAATAAAAAAAACAATTCTCTTGATATTGTGCAGAGAGATGATTAAGTGTCCTGGCAGGGATAATGTGTGTATTGTGCGTGTGCTGTGTGTGTGATGTGATTGAATTTGTTTGTATGGGGTCAGAGATAAAACTGGGTGCTTGGTGGTGATGTAAGAGGATCAGAAGCTTTGGAATCTGGAGGTTTCTTAACAGGACTAATACAGACATTTTCCAGCACATAGGTGCTTGTGTGTTGGAAACGACTCAACAAGTTCAGGTGACAAACATGTTATTAAAGTCACTGTCCCATTTCAGAGATCTTGGCAGGTCGTTTTTGGATGCTATAACTTAACGTTAAGCTGATGCTAATTTAGATGTAGCCCTAATTAGTCTGGAGAGGCTTCTGTGCAGTATGTTGTGATTCTATTCAGGATTCTTTAAAGGACCGTACACATCTGTTACATAAACCCCGCCCTTTTTTCCCAAAACAGCATTATCTATTGGATATGGTGTTTGTTTATGTTTTGTCCATATTCAATAAACGTTGCAGAAAGTAGCTGAAAATGTGTGACAGTGTTAGTTAAAAAGAACGTCTGTATCAAAATCCTTCTTCCTGCTAATATAGAAGCTAGGAAGGCAGCACTCGCAAGGAAGAATTTTTCCAGGCGTAATAACTTTCACCTTAACTTCTCCTCTCTTCCCTTTCTCTCGCTCTTCCCTGCAGTCTCATAACCATTTCTTTCTCGTTAGATTCTGGCTTGTACTGATCCAACTGCACAGTCGTGCCATAAAATGAAGCATTTGCAACTTCATCCTCATCTTCATCATATTCATAGTAAGATGTGCTGTCGAGTTGCTGTTTAGTCAAGCAGTTTCTCAATAATTTCTCTCTTTGTCATTGCTGCTTCCCACATACAGTCCAACTAGAGCCAACCAGAGACATTTTGGCCAATGGGATGCAGCAATGTGCCTTGAGTGAAAGGCTTTTGTTATTGGACCAAGCGTACACCTGCAATTAAACTTTATATTAGAGGCTATCTCCATCAAGGCCAACGGGAAAAATAAGTGGACCCAGAAAATGCTTAATATCATATCAATTCACTCATATCAATACACTGATTCAAGTGGCTTTTATGTGACTAGTATAGCAAAATTTGACTAAATACACTCAGATGTTCTCTTTAGAAGAATAATTTTCCTATAACTAGAAACTTTCATGTGTCCTACAGTGTTTCTATAGCCTCCTTAAACATGAATTAGTTAAAAAGTATGTCAGCGTCACAATCTTTATTTCATTAATATTTGAGCTTGGAAGGCAGAACTTGTAAGGAACTATTTTTCCAGGCGTAATAACTTTTGTCTCAGCAGCTCCCCTCTCGCTCAGTGATTTTTGACCAAAAACACGGATGTTCTTTTTAGAAGAGTCAGTTACCTATATCTAGCAACTTTCATGTGTCTTATAGTGTTTCTATACCTTGTTTCAACATGACAAAGTTTTTTTAATTCAATTGAATGGGCTTTAAAAATGCAGTCTGAGATCTACCAAAGTATACACATGGTTGAATTTTAATTACATTTGTAGATGATAGGGGCGATCTCTGCTAATGGTGAGAAGTCAAAAATAGACTGGTATGGCCCTTTAAATGC
>JAPQLA010000001.1:30176437-30186569 GCA_029822935.1 Naso vlamingii | reverse complement strand
CACTGAACCTCCGAGGCAAAGGGAGGGTTGTGAGTCTACCAAGTGGACCAATCACAGTCAGGCCAGGCGTTTTCAAAGTCTGAGACTGTGGGCCTCCTCCCAGAGAGCACCAAAGCAACTGCACTATCATCATCATCACCATCTTACTGAACATTTTGAGCTTGCTCATCTTTTTAAAAGCATCATTTAAACCCACTTTTGGACACAATCCCTCTGAAGAGGTGTGTGAGCAAAAGTTGCCAGTAGCATATGGAAACCAAGGCCTCGCTCTTCACTAAATTATATGTATATTTAGATAAAAATAGGTAGACACAAGTATCCAAAACAAGCTAGAATCCATAATTTGTCTTCAGTTGGTTCTAAACAGCAGAATAAAGTTGGATTAGACAAGTTTACTCTCCATTGCATCCCTGCAAGAAATTAGAAAGTTTGAAGTCTATTAGATGGATTCCTTGATGCAATCACCACTTTTGGAGTTCTTCTTAGTTTTAAGATTGATCCTGTGCTGCCTAACTTTACTTTTCTCTCTCTTCCCCTCAACTCCTCCTGCAAAGTCATGGTGTAAATCCTTCCTCTGCATCCTCTATTGATTTTGATCCCCCCATGTTTCTTCACCTAATTAACTGCGATTCTAGGCAGCCAGACTTTTCTGTCAGTGTTATGAATATTTTGAACATGTACAGCAACTCCATAGAAAAAACGATCTCCTCTAAATGAAGGACTTTGTGTACTTTTGACGTATCTTCTCTAAAGAGAGGGGCCAGTTAACAGCAGAAGTCGGTGTGTTGCACTGCGTCGTCTGTCTCAGGCCAGATGAGCCTTCAGCCGTGTGATGGAAAACAATACAGCTGTTTGGTTTGTCTCATCCATTATTCACACACCTAGACTGTGTGGTTGCCAGTTCAGCAGGGGGAGGAAGAGAAGACAGAAGTTAAAGAAGATGAGTGTGCAAGCAATTAAATTAAATCTACCTCCGCTGCGTTTCCAAGAAATTAAAGGTTCTGTCTGTTTCTTATTTGCAGGAGCAATGAGGACGATTACACGGCCCCCACGACGTCGTATCAGGAGATATAAAGGACGAATCTGTACACCTGAAGCCGTCTCATATGCACACACACACACACACGCTGACAAACACAAACACTACCACATCCTCTTCGCTTTGTCCCCATTTTTCCTCTTTTACTTTTCCTAAACCCCGTTTGACCAAAAGTGTCATGTTTGCCTTTTTATTTATTGATATGTAATTATGATGATGTATGTTAGTTTTTGTTTCGTATAGTTCTACTGGCTGACTTTACAGACGCACGCCCATCCACTCATCGTACGCTTCTAGAGATGCTGTACAGAACCCACCGGCTGCGTATGTCCTCACACACACACACACATAACACACACGCACACAGCGCACTAAGCAATCCAGAAGGATTAGCTTGTTCGACTTGCTAACCGCTTCTGATGTTCTAAATCCCCTCCTAGAATAGTATCATTGGAAAGTATATTCAGGCCTTCTTCATCAGTGTTTACCCTGTGTGAGCAAACCACACACTGAAGCAGTGGATGGACTCGAGCCTTTGAACACCTTCCATTTGCCTCATACAAGCTTTTTTGTTTTTTTTGAAAACATGAGGGACTGCTGTCTTTTTGAGGTGTGAATGCATTATTTATGTGTGTGGAGAGGTGTCTAATACTGCTGTTTTATTGTGCTTTAAGATTATATTGGTTTTATTTGGGAATATGAAAATAAATATGTATTTAAACCAGACACAAAGATCTCAAAGTGCTTTCTTGTGAGCATGTGGATATTAGTTTGGGTGTTTTTTCAGTTCTGCTGCAGTATCACAGTTAAGTACACAGATAAAGAAAAGGCAATATTTTAATTGCTTTTAAACTTTAGGAAAAAATCACAAATATTTACATTTAAAAATACTTATCTTCTGTCTCTACAGAGATGGAAATGCTGAACTCAGACATGCACAGAGAATTGATGATACAGAAATGGCCCCCTGGTGGGCCCCAGATGAATTACAGCAGAACAGAGGAGTACAGAGGGCACTGATACACAACAAATATATTTTTGGTAGAATAAAAAGCAAAAACACATTAAGGTCTTACAACACAGCGAAGGAAAAGAAATGTAAGAGGCTAAGACAGGTTACACAGAATGAGTTCAGTTTGATAAATGTGTATGTTGCTGCAAAATGAATCGGAAACAGTAGATGAAGACGAAGCTACAGCATCATACGCTCATAACATTCATTTCCCACAAGATTCAGGTTGGAGTAAATGCTAGCAATTAGTCGGACGTGTAAGCTGGTTACATAAAATAATTTGATTTCTCTCTCAATATTCTAGTGATTATGACTCTGCAATCTTAGCGTGCAAATATAATCAGTTGTTGATAGTATTGTTAAATTCCTTCTTGATGTATTCTGGGAAATTCTGCGAGGGTGAACAAGTTCCCCTAAGCCGGTATTTTGAATGCACAGTATATGTTTGACCATTCATGGGAAATAACTGCAAATAATTTGGGCTTTATTGGAGATCTTAGTGTCAGATTCAGTCCTGTATTTTAGGCCAGAAGTTGGGTGGAGGATGGGTGTCACAGGCTGCTGTAGATCCTCTTGATGGTGTCGCCTTCATCCTTTGCGATGATGCCCTTCTCAATGTAAGAGTCAACCTGCTGGTCCATGAAGTCCTTCAGCTTGGACAGGTCATAATCTGTAAAGACAGACAGAGCAAGTGACGGGTTAATGATTGGAAGCCTAAAGAGGAAGATCATGAGGCAGTAACAGATCACTGGTGAAAACCTCCTGGAGCACTGGCTTCTTAAGACCAAACACCCAAACAAGCATAATCTGGTGTGGTGGTTCATTATCAAGACAGGATTAAGGTCAGAGTGAGCGTGTCTGGGGTTCAGAAGACGCCACAAACAAGAAGGACAAAAGATCAAAGATCAAAACATTATTTCCAATGGCAAGTTGCATAAAAGTAGACCCAGTCTTGAAATTTAACTTAAGGTCAGACTTACTATTGACACTTAAGAAAGCCTGTTGCATAAAGCCTGTCTATGAGTGACTAAAGTAAGACTGACTTAGTCTGTTGTGCCATGCATCATGGGTAAAATAAGACACTTAACAGAGAAGAAAAACATGGTGGACACAACCAGAGACAATTAACAGTGGCAGCAGGAGACCTTTTTGTTGCAGGAATGTAACGTGAAAAAAGTGTGTTATTTAGAGTTTTAATCAACTGCCTCAAGTTGTTCAGTAAACAGAAAGATAGTTTCTCAAGGAAACCAGAGTCTCTCCAACAGCTCTTGATTGTTGTACCTCTCTAGCGGATTGTTTCTGTCCCTGAAGACTCTCTCTTAGAGCTCCTTCTAACATCCAAATATTTGCCATACAGGATTGTGTTCTATTTCCAATATAAAACGTTTTGGGTTTTTGTCCTTTTTGGTAGAAATACAGTAAATATTGCTGCGTCTTTGAGTCTACTAATTGGTGTTCTAACATTTTGTTGTCATGGCAATAACGCTCACATCTCAGGCTTAGCCAGGGGGAGGGGTGGCTAATTTTTCAGTCTCAAATTCAGCCAGTCTTAAGTTTTATGAAATGGTCTGAATTCAAAGTGTCTAACTTGACAATTGAAGACTGATCTAAGACTACGACTAGTCTACTCTTAAACTATGTTTATGCAACCAGCCCTAAGTAATATTTCCATAAATGAAAATATTCCTAGTATTCCTTGCTCAAAGACGACATAGACATACCACATGGTACCGACGTCCTTTTACCATAGAGAACATGAAGTTACGTCACGCCGCATTGCATGCTAGGATGCAGGTGCCATCGTGTACTGACATGGACTAGCCTTTTGGATCTCTGTTTCACTAAAACATTTACATACAAAAAAGCTCTAAAAACCTCTAGCCTCCTGAGAAGCATCCTGGAAAGATTTAAGATGAATTTTCTGAGTTGCTCTTTATATTTATATTGTATTGACCTTATTCATACGATTTATTTTTGTCCAGCACTCCCTGTAGGCTATTGTTTTTTTTTTTAAATTTGTTTGTTTTTTTTAATGTTTTTGCATTGTTTATCGTAATGACATTGTATTATTAATGAAGTTTATTAAAAAAAAAAATCCAGTCTTTTGGCTGCCTGGTAGGATCTGACAATGGTAGGATCCTTCTCCATCTTATCTTTTTTCCTTCTTCATCTCTTCCGTGCGTGACATGTAACAGGTGCTTAACAAATTGGTGGCATTCCTCAGAAGATGGTGCTGACGCCCCGACGTGCAACGTGGCATGATATCACATTCACATTCCCTATTGGCTCACAGGCCTTTGGCCATCTTAGACAGGTAGCATTTGGGCCTGACAACATTTCTAAAATAATTCATTTACAATCACGGCACATTTCTACAAACTTTGTGGATGTATTACTTTTTAAAAACTTTTTGTCTACGTCTAAATGGCACAAATATATTCTGTAATTAAACATAAATGTAATCAGTTTCAACAATTAACTAATTCTAAAAGAGCTTGATGCACCTTTAAAAACACTTTGACCTTTTTCTGAAACACCACGTTTTTCACTTCACTCTAGATGAGTCGTCATCATCTAATGCAGCAGCATTAGGCCGCAGCAAGCTGTGGCTATATTTAGAGATGAACACAACCTAACTCTGTATCATCCATCATGGTAACAAATGAGTTTCAAAGAGCAAGCAAACAGCTGCTGCACCACCTTGCCCTGCTTCAACTGACTCTGAAAAAAGGGAAACAGAAGGATAGAGGACAGCCAGGAAGTCACACAACTTCTGCGCCCTCTGAATGACATTTCTAGCACAAGCAGGTTCTTGCGTTGCTTTGAGATATAGTTGCTTTGCTGATGACAAACATGACGTGCGTGAAGGATTAACAGAATGTGATTAGAGGCAGCACCGCTTCTCTCAACCTTGGCTGTGAGCAACCGAGGGCCAAACCCAGGATGTGGCCTCTGTGTCCATCTGCTGCTCCAGCTAATCTTTGCAGTATGTGGGCGTTCACACACACACACACACATACACACACACAAACACACACAGTTCGCTGAGATAGTCCTAATGGATGCTTCTGGTAGAGTAAACACAATAAATGGCTCGTCGCCCGCTTCGTTTCTATGACACTACTTATTGGTTGAAAAGGCTTTTGTTCTCCCCCAGCTGTACTTTCTCCAAACAGAGAGGAGAAATATTATCAGAAAAACGGATGAGGGGAAATGTAGAGAGAAGTGTAATGTGTTACCAAATGTGCTAGAAAAATAGTTCCTGATGGTGTGTCATTTTAGCTCCTCAGAGTCCCTAAACGGGGAAATTTTGTGATTTAACTCTGCTTGTGTGCTCAGTCTGAGCTTCTCCTTTCTGACACCATTATCTGTCTGTCTCCTCTGCTCAGACCCCTGACAGGCAGGCAGGGAGGCCCTTGTTCTCCCAGACAACCACTCCTCACACTAGAATGCTAATGAAGCGTCCTATATAGAGCCAGGTCAGAGATGAGCACCGAACAAAACTTCCCTGCTGCTGCAGCCCCTCTGCAAGACGCTATAAGCTTAGTCTTTCCTTCCTGAGAATGTAGGTCAAAACTTTTTTTGTATCTGAAAAGTCTGTGAATTTAAGGTGCTTTTCTGACTCACTTGAGGCTAAATCACCTATCGATCGGCTCATTTCAGATCAGGTAGCTGAACATTGGTATATATAAATCTCACTGAGCTAGAACTTCTGTTGTATGGTCTCTGATACCCCACTGAGATGATCTCCAGTGGACGCATGGCCTGAATAGTGAGAACTCATTAACATTTCATTCTTTGCTGCTTAATGAAGCACCACTGGGCATTGATTTTACACTGTGGAGAGTCCAACAGCAGGCATCTCCTGTTAGACGAGTGCACTGATGAACAGTTTTCACAGCTTTGCAGACTGGTGCGTTTTCTGGGTCACACGCTGCTTCTTTGTGAATGCTGACAGTTACAGTGTGGGTAAAGGCAGCCAAAGTAAATACACACTCACAAAGGCTACAGATCTCAAGACAGGAGCAGACACTGATGACAGACGTGATGGGCTCTTCATGGCTTTTTTGTGTCGTTTGATAGAAGTCGCAATTATGCACCAGGACACGCAAACACACACTACAACTGTTGAGCAACAGGTAGAAGGGAAAACATGAATGGACTTTTGTTTCTGGACCGTGAAGCAGCTTCAAGAGTAATAATTAGGACAGACTCTTCAGGAATGATCCCTATTCATGAGATCTGGAGTGAAGCATCTATTCAGTGAATCTCAGACTCATTTTAATTGCAAATTGGGGCAAACAAAAGCTTTAAAATTTCCTGTTCTTCAAACCCATCATACACCACAGTTTAGTGAGGAGACAAGAGCTCCAACTGAGGATGTTTTCACGTGAGAGGAGAGCACAGTTTAGATTGTCTGGTTAAAACAGAGATGGTGGTGGATTTAAGTCTAGAGCTGGTTTCTTTCTCTGCTAATAAAGAAGTGTGTCTCACCATCTTTGCCTTCCTCTTTGCTGTGTTTCCTCAGCCACTCAATGTTCTTCCTGATGGCCTCCAGATAAGTCTCTGACTTGCCGGGATGATCTGAAAAGGGATGGAGAAAATAAAGCAAATGAGACATTAAAATCGTCCTCTTTAGTGTACTAGAAAGCAAAAGCTACTGGCATTTCCATTTACTTCTTTTGTCGCACATCAGCACTCAGAAGAGCCTGGTTTCTACCAAAGATTGAGGCAGTTTATCTGAGACTTATCAATTATTTGCACCACATACTGCAGTTTTCCTCCAGCAAGACTTCTGCTTCATCTTTTAAATTTTAGCAGCAATGGGAACACACTGGCAGCCAGAATTGTACTTTCATATCAATCCAGTGGCAAAATAAGACACATTCTTTCTTATCCAAAAAACCCACTCAGTGCTCATACATATATGATACATTCAGTTTGAGATTTCATTCGATATTAATCACTAACCAAGATCAAAGTGTTGCTTAAACAGATTAAATTTGGATTAAAATGCATGCCCCAAAAATTTGTATAAATATTATATTATGCGACTCATATGTAGAGTTCAGTCGAAATTACTCAGGATTTATTTGATTTCCTGTTTGAATGAATGTCCCAGTTATAATCCTGCCCCGCATTTCATTTTGTTTTTTGTCTTTTTTATGCACATCAGTGTGTGCGTGTGTGTGTGTGTGTGTGTGTATGTGTGTGTAGATTAGACTGATGACCTAGCACAGTACAGTGAGCAGGGACAGACAATAATGGCAGCTGTCAACAGCTTTCCTGTGAGTCTTATTGCACTAGTTCAGGGACAAGTAAAGACATAATAAGTTAATAATTTTATATCAGCCCTGCTGTGTGAAAAATGGCTCACGGTCTCAGTCAGTGCAGTCAAACTAATTATAAAATAGAATGAAAAATTCAACTGGTGCTGCCAGAATTTGCTATATATGAGAAATTTGCATTTATTTGAGATATCCAACATGTAACAAAACAATTAAACCATAACTGAAAACCCAAAGTAAAATAAACAAAAAACAAAAGATTTTATCATCATTGAGAAAAAATCAAAAAATTGTATCAGATTATTTTAGCAAATAATGACTATGACTAAACAAAAAGCTGTTCATGTTGTCTCTGATCGTCAGGAGTGCGCGGCAGACTGACTCGTCTCAGTTGATGGCTGCTCCTCCTTGGTTGAGTCTTTCAGGTTCTCATACTCTTTCTGCATCTTGGCAGCCTCTGCTTTAGTGTTGTCATCCTCGTCCAAGATTTTTCCTAATACAAAGAAACAGAAGGTACTGTAACTGTTGCTCATCTGCTGGTACATATTTAAAGCAGGTGTTTTGGGAAATATGCTGATTTGCTTTCTGGCAGAAATGAATTTTCACATTAGCCGATATATACGGTACATATACATCAGTTTGATTTGTACAAAGACAGAAGGATGCTGTTTTATGACTCTGTTGTCTGAAAACTGCCGTCAGTCAAGAAAACATCTGGCTGAAGAAAACATCTGAACTGAAGTTCTAACATTTGGGTTTTTCTACTGATAAAACAAACATGATATGATGGGTTTATTGGGGAGCTTCAGAGTTCCTACAACAATGACTCTCTCTGCTTACTATAGCCTCATATTTAAACCACAGTCTAAAATCTGTTATTGACCAGAGCAAATCTGGATATTTCCTCAAAATTCAACCTATTTCTTAAAAGATAAATGAAATGCTTGAACCTACACACTTGGAAATAATTTGTGATTGTCCTGTGGCAAAAATTAAAAATGTAATGTTTTGGTTCATTAAATTATTCCCAAGTGTGGAAATAAAATTACTAGAAACATACATACATACATATGTATACACACACATTTGGACACCATTTACTTTAATTTAATTAAGTCTGAGTAAAATAATCTGATTTTTTTTTTTTTTTTAACTTTTGGAGGGGAACTTGTGAGGCCATTTACCGTTGGGTCCAGTGAAGTCAGGAGGTCCGAGAGACTTGCCCAGCTTGTTCTTGGTCTGCATGGCTATCATGGCGTCCAGGTTCTCTGCAAGTGGGTGAAAAAAGCCAAACATTCACTCTATATGTGATTGGCACTGTGTCGTCAGTTCCTTGCACAGCAGATGAATGGAAACTTGACCTTTTAAAAGTCCCACGCTGTTCCTGTGTGACTCAGAGGGGGACTAGCATTAGAAAAGGATTTCATCTAATTAACACAAATGAGGCTCAAAAGTACAAAGACAGCAACAAACAAAATCATTTTTTTAAAATTATCATTGTTATTTAAGCTGTAGACTCATTATTGGGAAAAACTGATACAGAATAAGAAAAGCCTTTTAAAGATGACTTATCAAATAAACAAACAAAACTACAGTTTTGGGGAGTTTATTAATTTGTCCTTGGGGATTGTCAACATAAATAGTGTCTTACCCTTTCACAACAAGATTAGTTATTTTCACAGACTCCAAATCAGCAAGAGAATGACACAAACACATCATATTGTTCAAAGAGACTAATGATAGTGACGACTGATCCTCTCTGGATTAACAACTGGTAAACATTATGTTCAAAAATGGAGGAAGCAGATGTTCTGGAGATCAACAGATCAGCTGAAATTTCATCCTCTAACACTTGACTTCCCCCATATATGAGCATTTTATAATACATACATTATATTGTAGTTGTACGCAGCTATAAGGACAGATGTTTGTTAGTGTACATTATTATTTGTCAGCACTTTCTCAGATAAAGAAATATTTTATGTAACAACTGTGTTTCACATCATCATCATTACTATCCATCCATACACCAACCTCCACTTATGGGTGCCTCATAGGAGGAGTTAATGCACAATAAAAGCCAGCTCTTAAATAGAGTGCCACAGAGAAGACATTTTCTTTTAGGCCGATGCGGAAGTTAACATCCCTTAACAAAAAAGTCAATGAGATTTTTCTATTAGATATGGGATTATTGCAGGGAATAAGCTTTGAGCAAACAAAAGTTTAGAACACTGGCATGTTTTTGTTCAGCAAGATACACTTCTGTAATGATTTTTGAAGCTTAAATGTAGTCACCAATGGCAAATAGCCAAGATACACTATGGTCTTAAAGCTTGGGTAAGCAGTTTATTTTTGGTGTCATTGTGTAAAAATCCCATAATAACCTTTCATCATATTGTAATTCAGGTGGTCTGAAAGAACTCTAGACTTCTGCTCCTCTCCTTAACTGTGTTCAGGCTTTGGAAAATGAAGATCGTAATGGACACTTTTCGGCCAATCACAGGTTATTTCAGAGAGTGCGTGTTCCTATTGGCTGCTTTACATAATGCTTCACTGTGACAGGTGACATCACTACAAGCTGATTAGCTGATGAAATGAGTGAGTTGAGCTGAGACGGACCAGTTAACACAGCTGCAACTTTCCCTGCAACCGTTTCGCCTCATCATGAATCTTTGGTACAAACTGGACTTAAAAGAGAGAGCGACAACAAATGAAACAAAATGTGAGCCGGAGCAAAAACAGGGAGGGGAGGGAACAGCAGAGTTGCTTCCTTAGGAGTCTCATGCTACAGCT
>JAPQLA010000001.1:30126706-30140343 GCA_029822935.1 Naso vlamingii | reverse complement strand
GCCTGGATTTGCCTCTTGGTCTGGATACCTGTACAGGCTCAATGCTCCATTGACATCAGTCCAGCCTTCCCTTAATATGCACTGCCCTCCCTCAAACAGCTCGCCTCTCACACTCGGCGCCACCAGTGACTGTTTGCTTTGCTCTGACTGGCCCTCCAGCGAAACCACAGCCTTCTCCTCCTCCTGAGTGTGTGTCTATAAGGCCTTGTCAAAATGCCTCTGTGGTCTAATTCCATGTTTCAGTAATGGCTCAGCCATGGGGAAACAATTCTCCCTCCAAATGTCCCACAAACACTATGAAATGCCACAGTATTATTGTGTCGACAGCACATGTACGTGCCTATGAGGGAAAAAGCACTCGCACACTCGGGTCAGAGACCTGCGAGTTTTAAGACTTGTCTTTCGCTGCAGCTAAAGGAAAAACACTTTCGCCTGAGTCGTCTTTTCCACTTACAGCTTCACTCCTGTTTTCTTTTTTTTCTCAGTTCATGTTACAATTTTCCAGAACCGGCTCCTGCTGTCTTGTGGGTGTGTGTGTGTGTGTGTGTGTGTGTGTGTGTGTGTGTGTGTGCAGTAAGTACTCTCCATCTGTGGGCCAGATTAAAGGAAAGAGGAAACAGAATCAGGGATGCATGTGTTGGGAGTGCACCAGACCAGGGGAATGAGCAAGAAGAGTGCGGGCATTTTTTTAGCATGTGTGTGTGTGTGTGTGTGTGATGGGAGTGTTACAACATATGCAAGGCTGGCCCACTCTGCCTGTCTCTAATGTGCAAAGCATGTGGCCAGTCTGCCAACATGGCAATCATGAGGCAGGAGCCGTCCTCTGGTTCGCTGAGTGCTCCTGGCTCGCTTTTAATGCAGCAGCGATTTGTTTGCTGAGATCTTTCGAGTGTTTGTGGAAGTGTGGAATCAGTTGCAATTAGTGATGGCAACAGAACTGAAGGGTTTGTCAACATGCAAATGTGTAAATACTGAAGATCACCTGGTGGCAGATTAAAATTTCAGATGTGTCATCAAACAACATCTGCAGTTTTTATGTTTGTAATAAAAGCACAGCAGCGGCCCTCATGCCCTTTTGAATCCCACAGCTGTTATTACAACAACCAACTCAAATTTAAAGTAAACACAAACGGCTGGAAATAGCTTAGCAAAGAGGTTGGGTTATGATGTTATGATGAGTGGCGTCACGATGATTAATCAGCCAAAATTAGACCATAGACTGATTATTCACCAAGACAATGACAGGCGACAATAACAACAAAAAAAGGGTATTTAACCATAATGCAGGAAAATACGGAAATTAAACATCTGGAAGAAGTATTGTTTGCTGAAATGCAAATGTCTCCCTGGCTCCCAGTGCAAATGGCTCCCATTCAACAATCAGTGTGTCTACATAAACAGTTAAGTCAAGCTATGGTAATAGCTATGGTTATGGGGCAAAAGTATGTCAGTCTAAGATACAGTAGGTGGTGATTTGCCCCCTTTCAGCTGGTTGCTATTGGACCTTATTCCAACTGACCTATTATGTCACAAACCAAACAGGCAACAAACAACCTTCTTCTTGTTTTGCTTGAGTTTTTTTGGCAAACAGACCCCTGCAGATGGCTATAGATGAGACTTATTAGCTATAAAGTACAATGGTACCACATTAAGAAGCCATGTCTTGGCCAAAGTAAACAAAAACTAATAATAATATCACAGTAAATACAAAATTTTTCTGTTTTTTCGTGTGGGTATGTTTAGGTGTTTTTCAAAAAAGTCAATATTCTGTATTAATCTAAATTATAATTGATTGAAACGTTCATGTCAAACAACATGGATAACTTTACAGCATTCTGTGTTTTATGTCTACACTTTACTTTTTTTTAGACCTTCTTTTTGTTTTCTTCCCATCTGTCTTCTGCTAATCTTTGATGTTCAACATCCAGATCAAAGACTACCACAGGAACCATGGATTATGTGCCAAATGCCAAGGCCAGTTTGGAGCTGATGAAGGCATATACATGCAAGAGTAAATGGATTCCCAACCGCATTTTCGAGGTGTGTTAGTCTGACTTCAAGAAATTTGATTTAAAACAATTTCAGTTGGACAGTCATGTTTAAATGTACTTTAAAAGTCCAGTTTTAGTCTGACTAACACAATAAATGGACTTTTCTACCATCATGTGAACGTACTGAATGTGGACAGTTCTCCAGAGAAACAGGTGAGTTTGCAGTCCGCCTTCTTTGACTCATAATGAGGTGTGGTCATCTCCACTGCACCACAGGAAGGAAGGACAGAACTGCTGGATGAATCAGTCTGTGGGGATTGGTGTGCTCAGTGCATGACTGGGTGATTATGGGAAAAAATGTGAGCCTATGTGTGTGTACGTGTGTGTGTGTTTGTGTGTGTGACTTGTGTGTAAGGTCTAAAGGGTTTTTCTTTCAGAATAGTTACAGCTGAGGTCTGCATTGTGGCATTTCTTTGTGATATAACACAACAAAAGGTTCAGATAGGTTCAAACAGTAAGGTTCAGTGAAGCAAAGACAGAAACATCATTGCTCTCTCTTGTGATTCCCTGTCCCGCTCCATAGTCCAAATTCTGACACTCACATGATCATCTGTCACAAAAAAAGTTAATTAGAATGTGTCTGTTGTGAATTTTCTTCATGTCAGGGGTGAGATAACAAGCCAACACAGGTTATGTTGTGAACACTGAATAATTTCCACTGCAGATGAAAAGTTCACAGTAGAGAAGCTTTCAGTGCAGACATATCAGCATCGACTAAAACGCCTACACAAGGTAAACAGACAGCTGCTCTTGAAGCATTTGGAGTAAATGCACAGTTATGATCTTTCTGGAAGATAAAACTCTGCATTTTATTCTCCAAAAGTCAGAGATACTGCAAGAGTCGATGGCAAAGGAACTAAAGAACAGAAGTCTAACACACAGAAGTGTAATTATTATTATTATTATTATTATTTGATTTACTTTTTTGGCAAACAGACCCCTGCTGATAGCATTAGATGAGACTTCTTAGCTAAAAAATACAATGGTTGCACGGCATGAAGCCATATCTTTGTCAAAATCAACAAAACGGATAATAATAACACAGAAAAATAATGTGTTGTTTATCTGTATGTCCGGGCGTTTGTCCATTCCCTTTATTTATCTAGATAACTACCAGTATTTATATGTAGGTCATCTATATTAAAAATGTAAGCCATTATTCATGTTATTTATTTATTTATTAATTAGTCAATTTATTTATTTATAAGGCATTTACGACATTTACCATATTAGTACATTGAAAAAGCCCCTTAATCCTTTTGGCTTAAAACAAAAATGCACTGAAGCTGCAGATCATTTGTGAAATTTCATTGGCTATACAAGGTGTCAGTCATCAGCACAACAGATTGCAATTGGCTTAGTCTTGACACAAGCGGAGAGGCACGGGCCCTCCCTTCCATTGTGGACTCTCACTGGCTGCTGCAGGCTGTGCACAGGAAGAAGACAGACAGCAGCAGTTTGTAGGTATTAATGAACGTTATGATGTGTTTTGGACTAAATACTCTTATGGCAGAGATAAACATTTGCAAGTGTGACTTTGTTGGGATGTTATCAAGCTGTGGATTATGGGACGCCTAACCTAAATGGTGAGTTGAGACTGTGTTTTTTTCATGTTTGTTAGTAGTGCAACACAGATGCTGAATGTACCTGCTGATTTGAATTCATCTTGAAATGACTTGCATCAGTGGAATCACAAGCCTTCCAATGGCATCGCATGAGTAAGCACTTAAAAGGTAGTTCGTGTCTATAAGTGAAGCAACAAAAACACCACTCAGCAAAGTTAACAGAATTGCATGAGTAAGGTGCAAGTCATATTGTAAAAAGTACATTTTGTACATTGTACAACAGCCTTTTTCCTGGCGTGAAAATAAAAAGAAAAACACACAAAAAAACTCAACCAAAGCAGTTTACCTGAGGGGTATTAACAAACTTAACCGTCCACCTTTTCTGTTAATAGTAACTCTTCAAGCAACAATATTCCCATGGCTTATGCTACTCAAAAGCCTTTCACGGTGTATTTTCTCTACTTCCTGTGTTGAAAACACAACCTCATGAAATTCACTTTAAAGGTGCTCTATGCAAAATTTAAGCAACTGCTTTATCATTAGAGTGCAGTGTATGTAAAGGGTTAATGACTGGTTTAAACTGTGTTATGGAAGGACTAGAGTTTATGGCGGCCTGGTTAAAAAACAGATGCTAACCTCTGGACCACATGGGACTGGTGCATCATAAACACTGCACTTTATATTGTGGCCTCAATTAGGGTTGGGTCACATGATTTGAAGCAGATTTCTAACCATGTTCGAAGAAGGTCATGAGAGTCTTGAGAACTTGTACTGTAGTATTGGTGCTAAAATGTTACATATAGTTCTTTTTATGGCACCATAACTTGTGGCTGAATGCACTAAGGTCAGGTATATTCTCTGTTTTGTTCAGGGGGCATTGTGTGATAAGTAGAACTGTAGAAAAATTACAAGAGAGTTTGAGGAAAAGTCTCTGCAGCTGTGATATGAAGTCGTCAGTCTGACTCCCTCATGACAGCCACCTACAGCTCAAGGGCAGAGAAAGCGTTAAAGCCACCTGACACAAAATACCTCAGTATTTACACTTCTGAGGTTTTGTGCAAGAGTATGCATTACAGCCAAAGATCAATCACACATCCCGCATCCACATCGCCAGCAAAAAGGTTCAGGTTTGTGTACAGTAACACTTTCAAAATGCGCCTGTTTTCAAAATACTTTTTCTCAGGTTTCATCAGGAGGGTTGACCTTATAAAGGGAGCCATACCAGCTTTTTTTCACTGACAGTAAACTAAGGAGTAAAAAAAGCAGCACGGCCATAAAGCATGATGCATTTTGAGTATGACTCAGGCTCTTTCGTTCTCTCGACTTGGAAAAATGTCTTCCTGCTTCTGCTGTAACTTTTCAACATGTGCATCTTTGCTTTTTACTCCAGTTATCGGTTCATTCCTTTTACATTACAAAGACTCTCCCATTGGAAGCTCTTGCAGATCAAAGCTTCTGTAGAAAAATGAAAAATATTTCCATGATTTACCTCTGGCCCAGAGTCTGGAAAAGAGCGAACATCCCTTCACATGAAAGTGAAATGGATAAAGCAGATTCAGAGTCCAGGTCGATGTTTTAACTTCAATCTGTCTGTCTGAAATCAGCAGATTGCACAGACATCTCATCACCTGCTGGGGAATCTTCTCATATTTCTCATATTATGGTTTGTACCCTTTTGCAAAGGGACAAAAAAGACAGACAGACAATAGGCCAGATGGACAGACAGATGGTTCCAGTTCATCACAGCATTATCAAAACACAAAGCTTTGCCCTTCAAATTAGCAGGCAAACAGCCACACCTTCTTCAACATGATATGTTCACTAACTGGGGCAATAACATGACCTGATATATTATATGTTCATCATCTGACACTCATTCCGGTGATAGTACTGCAGGGAAAGTCCACATACATGCCTAATGGAAATAATTTTATTACTTCTAGTCCTCAGTTGAAGGCAAACCCTTAGCTTTAACCTGAATTTTTACATTAAAAGTTTCCGTGCTAGATCAAAACCAGTTTGCTGATGACTGTTCCAGTTTGCCGTGCTGTGTTATGAAAACTTCCTGGAGACACATTTGATTCATGATCTTTGAACTCAAACTTATCTTCAGAAGGCTGTTTCATCTCCTGGCTTAAATTTTCCACAAGATCACAGCTAACTGAATCGCCCACATGCGTGGTGGAATGCTGGAAAACACCCAACAAGAGACAGTAAACTTGAAGGAGTGTCTGTGTGTATATCTGCAAATTTAATGTTTGGGTCCGACTGTTTACTTTCACCACTGCAATAAATCTTTGCAATCTGCTGACGCCAAAAAATGTCACCAGCAGAGTTTATTTATGAGACCACAACACACAACTTTCAGTCCACAGGGAATCTTAACAGTTTCATAATGCCTGAGTGTGAAATGCACCGCAGAGAAGAAGAAAAAGAAGGTTTAAGTGTTCGGGGAGGCTGTGCTCTCTCTGTCGCTGGATGTGTTGATGAACAAACTGGCTGCACGTGTCACAGCTTGCCTGTTCCTGGTGGCGACTGAGCCGGCTTTCATCTGACGAGGCTTTGCCAGTCACCAGCATCAGAGTGTACATGCATCAGAGCACACAGCAGCTTGCTGTTGATTCGCGGAATGAGCTAAAGATGTTGGATAAGGTTGAAAATCATGTGTCTTTACTTTATGGTTTGCCAAAGAAGCATTCGTGTGTAGGCAAACTGCTGATCAGTGCAGATTTAGCATTTTGTGAGAGTTGATTGGGGTTCAACCTGATTAAAATGTTGGAAAATCCTTAAAGATGTGCTTACACACTACAATGTGGATTACATTTGCTTTAGGTGAGGTTATCACAGCAGAAGCTGATTTGTTCTTGCGGTGATGTTCTGAAGGCTTACCTGGAGAGAGATCCCCGTCACTCTGCTCTCCGGAGTCTGAATCCATCTTTCCCTGCAGGACACTCGGAGGCTGCAGAAGCTCTCTGATCTCTCTTTCTTCTCTTTCCCTTTCCTCTCCAGGGAGTCTTCTGATTTCTCCACCCAGAGGAAAAACTAAAAAATGCTATTTTTCTCTTCTTCTCCTTTGTTAGCTAAACTTCCTCTCCCAGCCTGGATCTCTGCAGCTGTGAGAGGAATGCTACTGGGCTGATATGCTGAGCTGTCCCCTCTTTTTTTTTGCTCTCTTCTCTTCTCCTGACTCCCTCAGTATTCCTCTTTCCTCCTCTCTCACATCTACTTTCCCAGTTTCTGATGCTCCCTCCCCTCACTTGCTTTCAGTCCGTCCCCCTCTCAGCTTCTCCCTCCCTAGTCCCTGCCACGATCCCTCCTCCGCCTCCTCCTCCTCCCATTCGGTGCTGTCACACTCAGACTCTTCTCGCTCTCTCTCTCCACTCAGACTCTTTCACTACCTCTTTCTGTATGCTGTAAGTGCCGTCTCGTCCTCTCTCTCTCTTCCTCTCTCCCTCCCTCTCGCTGCCTCTGAGTAAGAGTGCTGCCTGTGTTTGAGCTGAGCAATGGGAGCAACTCATTCATGGCAACTTGAAATTCATCTCCAGCAGTAAAAATCCCATGACCCCATGTTGCTGGCTGTTGTAAAATCAGTCACTTATTATCTGTGTTCACATGAAGTCAGGCCAAGTAATTGTTTTCCTATCAACAGTAATCACTGCATGGATCTGAAATGTTTGCGATCATTTAAGTGTGATTGGAAAGTAGTGAGTTGTATGAAATGATGATTCACATTTAGGAGAAACAGCCACTGATTACTGTTGGTTTCCTGTGCAGATCTTGAGTTTTCTCTGTCACTAATTACTTCCATGAAAAGCCCATTTAGATTCCTTCATATTTAACTACTTCCATTTGTCACAGAGACTTTGCTTATTACTTCTTTAAATGTTCAAGGATGCTCCGTCCTGAGATATTTCATAGTTTGTAGACAAACAGCAAACAAACCATTTGAAAATACACAGCATTATTTTCACAGTATTTATGTTTGTCTTCTTGGTTTGACTTTCATATCACTCAGCTTATGAATACCAACTCTGCAGTTCAGAACGTCAGTCTGTCTGCAATGAAATTTATTAGTATTTAATAAATATGTCACTTGACAAATTGTATGAGACTGTGAAGGATGATTAGCCTGGGTCCAGACCAGAGACTCCACCCGCTCCACTGAGTAGACTTCATTCTCTTGGTCTGTCATTGTTGTCACTTAGAGCAATTCTGAGAAGGAGATGATTAGATTTTCTCTAACCCTTCCTCTTTGGTTGTTGCCTTTCAAATTTATCCCTGCAATGGTCATTATGTTACCAGGGGGCTTTTCTTATCCGAAATCCAAAAATGTCTCCACAACCCACTCAAAAATCTCATAGATGCTGTTATTTTGTGTTGTGGATAAGATTCTGACCCACCGTGCATCGTGGAAATCAGCAAATAAGTGTTTTTGGGGAGGGTTTTTTTTTGCTTTAAATCACACCATATTATCACTGTGATCAGAAATGGATAAAGTAAAGGGTCTTTTGAATGGCAAGTTCAGCTTTGAAGCCCTGCCAGATGGTTCTCTCGACAAGACCAAAGTTATTTGCATTTACTGTCAATGTGAAGTGAGTTACCACCAGAGTACGTCAAGTCTCTAAAACCACTTGCTGGCCAGACATACAGCTGATGCAGAGAGCCCTCCTCCCCCTTGCCAAAGGCAGACCACGCTGGATAGTTTGTGACGGAGACACATGGACAACTGCACAGGCAACAAACTTTCAACAGCGGTAGATACATGGGTGGCTATAGCTTGCAGGCTGATGAACATAGTGGAGCATATAGGTCTGCTTGAAATAATTTGCACCGCATCCAGGGACTGCACGATGAATTGCCTTCGAGAGCCACCACTGTAATCAAGATACTCAAGTTGTATGAAGATGAGAAAACTTAAGTGGAGGAGACATTGGGACAGACAAACACGGTTGCGCTCACTGGAGACGCATATTGACAAGAGTGTTAAAAGCCTGAAAAATATCCCTTTAAAAATGCAATTAATTTGTGATTATTCTGGAATTTACAATGGACAATTATGCGATTAATTGTAATTAAATGTTTTGAATGATGACAGCCCTAATTTTAAGTAACATGCAAAACTGGTGCTTATATAAACCTGGATGTAAGTGTAAGGTTCCTCTCCTCCTTCTGAGCATTTTAGCATCCTTTAGCACTTGTTTTGGTTTTGCAGGCTGCAGCTTTACTGCTCTGGTTCACTGTCACTGCTCTTGTCAACTTGTTTGCAGTAGAAAAAGAGAAAGACCTGATAAAGCGAGTGTGTGCAACTGCATGCACCGAACAGCAGACAGACAAAGGTAATGAGTAGCTGATGAGCAGGGGAGCACTTATCAGCTAAAGAGCCAGAAATTTCCCTCAGGATTTGGTGGAGACCAGCCTGGGAACAAGACCAGTCTGCTGAGCTCAGTTTATTTCGTTTTGGCAGATGGGTCTGGCCCCCCTCCCATGCAGACAGATTTTCACCAGTCTGAGCCCGTGCAGGCAAATCACAACTGTTCATCAAATGAGAGAGATAGTTTGATATGATGAACAGAGGCGTGTTAGCGGTTCAGATTTTAAAAAGTCACAGGTCACAAGTTTTGCTGCCCTGACTGGCTTTACTATTGCAATTCAAAACTGAGAACAAACTGTGCTGATCAAAAATTAATCAAGATTCTGTATTAGAAACACATTTTAACATCTGTGACGAGGCCATCAGTTTTTTCTCAAGCCTCATATTGGACCAAACAGCAGTCTGACATGTGTTGCTCAGCAGCACTATGTCACGTTTCATTGCTCTGATTGGCTGTAGCTCTGTCCTATTGCATCCAGAGACATTTTGGTCAGTGCCTGTGGAGATACCAGACCAATTCACTAATTAGGTGTGGCATGCCAGGCCTAGCGGAGACCAAAACAAAACAAAAATGACAGTTGGATTTGCACCAATGGGGTGTCCAGAAACACGACTCTAGCTCAAGAAAAACAAACAGAGGAAGAGATGTTGCAGAGGTTTAAATAGTCAAATGTTTGCTTACATGTTTGTCACAACAACTTTAAAAATAGACAATGCGTCAGTGTTTTTCGTATAGCGTGTTCTGCTGCTACAAAAAGCCAAAATCGGCTTTAAAAGCACTGAAGAAACAGCTACGCCTAATGTGTGCACAGTTGTGTTAAACTGTAATGTCGAGACAGTTGCTGTGTTTGAAACCTTTCCGTATCATGGAAATTGTGCACTTTGTTGTGTGTTTGCCATTTTGTAGTAGTGTTCAAATTCTCAGTGGTTAATCTCATTCACCATACAGTGCACTATAAAATACCCACAATGCACAGCAAATTTGAGTGAACAAATGATGTACCCTACATTTACTAACATATACCACAAAGCAATGGGGTTGTGAATTTCCGGAGGAGAAGATGTAGCCAGAACGCCATGAGGGTTTGCTTATGTTAGCTTAGAAGTTGGTCTGCAAATTAACCAATAATGTAAACGCCTGAGGCGAGTTTCCCCTTGCCCCCTTTGTGCCAAGAAGCAAAAGCTTTATCCAAAGTAGTAAAACGTTTAGAGGAATTATATTCTGACAGCTTTAGCCACCGATAGCTAAATTAGCCATTAGCTCGCGAGCGAACTAGTTTGTGAACTAAAGTGATCATGGACTTTTTCAGGTTGCTGTCAGGACACAGGACCATAGTTAACAAAATTCAAACTTCTGCATCATTGATATTTCAATAATTTATTTGGGATTAACACTGAAAAAAATACCATGTAACATCAACACAACCCCCATACATTTCAATGCTGTCCTCCCGTGTGCTCAGTTTGTTTATATGATGCTGGGCACACCCGCTCATGTCACAGGAATATCCAGAGCATCTGCTGATGCAGTGATGTTTAGAAGAATTCTGTGTAGCGTGCGAAATCTCGTTTGGTCATTCCCTACATAGTTCACTATATAATACACACTACATAGGGAAGAGTGAGTGAGTGAGTGAGTGAGTAAGTGAATGAGTGAACGATTTCAAACACAGCTAATGTCTCTGAGGTATTACCAGCACAGCTGCATTGGATTTTTAGCCATCAGTGTCAGGTTTTGGCTTCAGAATCAAACAACAGATCCTTGTTGACTCACTATTTTGCACGTTCAACTATCTTGCAGAGAGAAGTTTATTGTAGAAGAACATGTAACACTCTCCACCCACTTAAAGCAGCAAGATGTCGTGTTTTGAGTTAAAGTTACTCACCACAGTCAAACAGTCACTAGAAAAATGTCTCTCTATCTCAGAGCTAAAACCTTGAAAAAGAGGCATTCTGGGAAATACCGCATGAAGGCAGTCATCAAATGAAAAACACTTTAAAACTTTGAACACAGCATACCAGTGTATATGTGTGAAACATTTAGGGTTGGTTTGTGTTAATTAACTTGAATGACTTTTCGTCTGCAGTCTGAGGCAACATAGAGATGAATATCCGAGCGTGGGGGCAGGTGGGCTTGCAGTTGGTGGTCCGACAACAGTTGCAGGCGATACCATCTCCCAGGTGTGGAGCTGACTGCTGCTCAGCATGAACACTGAGCACCAGATGGCATTAGCCTGCCCGCCCACTGCCCGAGGCTGACTTATCTTTGACACTGTGTGCATTTGCGTGTGTGCTGCCTTATGCAACATTATAGCGACAAAAAATATATGCCAGTAATCACAGTAAGCTGAGCTTCCTCGAGCTGAGTAAAAAAGCTGCGTATTTCTTTAACGTGATGTGTGCATGAATGCGTAGGCTGCATGAGCATGAAGAGAAACTAACTGCAGAAGCATTAAAGTGAGTCTATACAGTCATGGTTTTCTTGGAAGAGCACTTCAGCTTTTCATTTAATTTGAAAGTTACGAGAACACAATATGAAATTGAAATTGAACATTATTCTTGAACACTGTTTGGTCTCTGTGGCCTTTATGTAAGAGTTTTTGAGTTTTTGGCTGAGCCTCGGTACTTTGGTTTCTGACAGTAATCACCATCATCAGCATCTCAAATGTTCCCTCAGTCCTGCGGGGACATTTAGTTTGTGAGTTTGCTTTTGTAACTACAAGCTACTGTCAAATCCACTGTGTCTCTGCCTGATAGGTCAAACTAACCACACTAAACAAACAGGAGATAATGACCAGTGGTGAAAGACAAATTCATATTCTGCACTGCAAAGTAAAAATACTCCAGGGTCAACATCAGCAGAATACTTTAATATCAAAAGTAGTAATTAAAGAGAATGTTATAATCAATAAAGGATTAAATCAAAGAATAATTAATGGATGAGCAGCAGTTTGATGGAGTGAATAGAGTGATTTGGAGTGAAGTAAATTTAACTGGCCTGGAGATTTACTCAAGTACTGCACCAAAGTACAACTTTGAGGAGTACTTCACTACAATTTAGAGGCAAATATTGTACTTCTGACTCCAGCACATTTATTTGACACCTGAAGTTGCTCGCTACTTCGTAGATTTAGATTGAAGTCGCAGATTTAGATTGAGGTCCTAATAATTCAAAATCCTAATTGACTGGTTAATGATTACATACCATTATAGATTAACGCTATGATCTTTACTAGCTGCAACATTTAACTGATGTACACATTTATGTATCACTAATAATATTCTAATCATATAATGTAAATTATTCTGAACTGAGCCGTCCTGCATAATGAGTACTTTTGTTTTTGGTACTTGCTATAGATTTTGATGATGCCTTTGTAAATTTTTAAAGGTAAATTTTGAATGAAGGGTTTTTACGGAGTAATACTTCTCTTGTAAATAAGTATTCTTTTTTTTAAAGTAAGTTTTCAAATATAGATATTAAATAGATAAAGTGTAGTAAATGTGTTGTATTTCCCTCTGAAATAAAGTTGAGTTGCTGAGGAGAACTGGTAGTCATGTTGTGTTGTAGGAAGTGAAACTTTTTTTTTTTTTTGCCAGATTGTTTTTATATACTGTGAAGTTCTTTGTAATGTTTTATTCAAGAAGTTGTTTTAAGGACAAATGTTTTACCACTGCAACTGCATTTTCTGAGTCCAATGAGGTTGTGTGGGCTGTGTGCTTCTCTCTGCATTTAACCACACTACTGCTACTACATTATGCAGTAATAGTTAAATAGTACAGTGTTAAGTAAACAAGCAGGGTGAAAAGTAAATAGTGTCTTTAAATTGCATTTAACAATCACAGTACTGAAGAACATGAGTTCCTAGTTCCTTTTCATCCCTGATGACCCATCTTTATTGAGCTGTATGAATGTAAATTAAGGAAATATTCAAAACTTCTTCAGTCAAACCAGAACTAGTGAAAACAGAAAAGGTTTCATTATGTGGACAAGCTGCTGTACAAAACTGAAAACCTCTGACAGACTTATTAAGAGAAGGTGGCAGAAAAAAGGGACTTAAGAAAGAAGAAGAAAAAGAAGAAGAAGAAGAAGAGCAGCTTCCTGTAATGATGAGTGCCACCACCCTCCTCTGATGTTCAATGAGAAACAAATGAGCTGACTCTGCAAAGCGGGGCCACATGAAAAGGCCACGAAGTGAGAGTTTCCCTGTGATCCACTGCCTTTACTGGCACAGAGCCGCGCAGTCTGGACCTCTTCAGACAGACTCTCCTGATGAAAGAGATTCATTCCTGTTTCAAGGGGGTCCTCCAGTTTTTATTTTAAACTGTTTTTTTTGTGTTTATCAAAGCTCTGAAATATGCAGTTCATGTGCAAACAGTATGAGTGAGGATGGGAAACATTCAAACAAGCAAATATCTCACGGCATCATGGAAAACAGTTTCGTTGCCAACTGTAGGAGGTGCAGTTCACATCGACAGTGAACCGACAATGTAGAGAGATGAGTACATTGCCAGTTGACCCTTTCTGATAGATGTTTCCATGGCAACCAAGGCTCTTTTTAATGAGGCAGTTATCCAGCAGGGGACTAAAAGAGAGACACAATATGGCCACTGGCATTTGAAATTTTAGCACAGCATAAAGTGTGTTGT
>JAPQLA010000001.1:30067291-30088539 GCA_029822935.1 Naso vlamingii | reverse complement strand
ACACACACACACACACACACACAGCTGTTGGCTTATCATAACGCTGAACACATAACAGTATGACTATGTCTTAAGTGCATTTGTGAGTTTTGTTGTTAATGGGCATTCAGCTGCAGCTGCACAGGAGACAGGGGTAAGTCAAGCATTTGCAACAACGCAAACCTGTGCAGTTACCATGCACCGCAATCCTGCAAACCAGCACTGCAATCCACCAGCCCAGTTACTCACAGCTGGCCTGAGTTGCTGGTGCCACAGTGCCCGAGCCCTCTCCCCTTGAAAGGGGTGGAGAGGGTCGTTTGGGGCGTTGGGTTTCAGTGGGGATGGGGGCGGGGTTTGGGCTAAGGCTGCTCTGCTCAGGTCTTCCTGTCTCCTGAGAGTCCTCTGGCCTGGCTGCCTCAAAATCAGCTGGTACTGGGACACAGGGCAGAGGGCACACTCACACAAGACACTACACAGCAGCAGCAGCATCTTAGGAGAATCAACAGGACATGACTAAGTGTATGTCTGTGTAACTATGGAGACAGGCTAGCGCTGTAAGCATTGCCTTAGATGACAGATAAGTCAGGACGCAGAGGGTCAACAGATGGAGCAAAAGAGCAAAACAGCAAGAAAAGAGTAAAGAGACAGCAAGAGATTATATAAAACCAGGGGGGTTAAAAGAAAACAGTGACGATGATGATGGAACAAAGAAACAACAGTACTAACCACAAAGTAATAATTTTACCTGGTGGAGCCTCTGGCCTCTTTGGCTTAATAATGACTTTGGCTCCCCCTCCAAAGACGGCTGCCCACACGCGGTTGTTGAGGGGATGAGCTGCCAGGCGGAACAGTTCATTGCTGCTGTGAGTGCCGAGGCCGTGGATGAGCAGCGAGAGATAAACAGCCACGACCGCCTCGCACAGCAGCACGTTGAGCCTCGGCTGGTCCTCTTCTCTGGCAGACGTCAACAGAGAAATCAGGGACGACACACCTGCAGAGAGAGGACACGCACATATACACAACGTGGCATTTACGCAAAAGATTAAACTGTAATTCCAAAAGAATTCAAGTAAATAAACCTTAAACCGCAGAACAAAACAGTGCAGAACACTTTTGATGATGATGATGGCGTGATCGGCCTATGTTTCCGTTTCCTTCCCAGAGGCCATGAAGCTCCTATTATAGAACACCATCTGCCTCTCTACATAAACACAGACTGCCTACTTTGCGCTGCTCTTCCTCTCTCTCTGCTCTTCATGTTCTCTCTCAGTCACGGCTTTGATGCTCACACATATGCCATTTTCCCCTTCTGTGCACTCTGTGAGGACTCTGGAGCAAGATCTGACTTAGCCTCAGCCTCATTATAACTATTTTGAGAGTATAACACCTAAAATCTCAACAAAAAAACAGCCTCTGATAGCAAAATAAAGAGTTAAAATCAATGTAACCTTAAAATGCCAGTGGTTAGAAGAGCAAGGCTTTGTTATGGCTTGAACACACTACACAACCTGCAAAGTCATCGGGTCTCTTGACTGTTCACACTATACAACTGTCTGTCTTGTATCAGGAAAATTTCAGTCACTGAGGTTTTCACACTATGTGACTGATCACCGACAAGGGGGTACACACTACAAGATCCTCTCACTGGGAGGGGCTTACAACAAGTGTGGGAGGTCCCCAATCACTTCATACAATTAAATATTGTGACATAAAATACAGCTCAGTACAATGTTAGTGTTGCAGCCGACCAACTGGAAAGTCAGCATTAACTTAAAATATTTAGTGTTTTGATCCCGTGCGCCTCCGCTCTGTGCTGCTCAGAGGGAGAGAGAGCAGCACTGATCAAACAAGCTTAGAGTGAATGCAAAGAGAGGAAGCGTGGTAGCCATAACTGTCACAGACAGCAAGATCAGGGGTAAAATCCTGTAGTCTGAACTGGGCATTACCTGGCCACTGTGCAGGGGCAGAGTTGGGAGTTATGTGTTCTTCAATGCTTTCTGTGCGGAGTCGTTTCCTCTCACTGAGCAACAGGCCTTGATACACCATCCCTGTGAACTGGTTGGCCTCTGCCTGGCTGCTGCAGAGGCAACAACAGAAAGGTAAACATTAAACACTGATACAAAGCATGAATGTTAAAAACATGGGAAATACACTCTGTCATACAGTCTGGGTGTGATTACCTTAGTTTATCATCAAAAGCAAATTTCCATAACGTTTTACTACTACTAAAATACGTAGCAGTGAAAGTGTCCTTTGGAGATCGAATATCAAAACAAGCACACATCAAAAGAGGATTTGTAGTGACAGTTTAGTTTTCTAGACGGTCGGTTACCTGTAGCTGTGACTGTCACACAGTGCTTGATAGACACAAGCAGACAGAGATGCTGCGAGTGTGTGGAGAGCGTTCACCTGAGGGGGAAAATAAACACATTTCTGTTATTTAGCACAAAAAAGAACCACCTCAAACGGAAGATTTATACTAAGTCTACTTCAAGTCTGATTCTTATAGGTGCTGACCCGATCATCCATGATGTCTGGATGTGGTGAAGCCTCCATGAGGGTGATGGTGTGGAGGATGTCGTGAATGTGGTTGCTGAGATGGAGAACAGGGTTAGCGATGACCGTCTTTGTGGGGGCGATGCAGGCAGACAGTAGAGGCAGCGTAGTGGGCAGAGGCAGAGGAGACTGCAGCTGCTTCACTGTGAGCTCCTGAAGGAGACAACAAGACGTTTTTAGTTTGCTTTCCATTAGTCCACTCGAAGAACATCACATAAATGTGCGTATGGGCGTGTGTGTGCACCTGCTGGCTCTCCTGCAGAAGGAACAGAAGCTCCATGCGAACAGACGTGACTCCTCCGCCTTTGGCTCCATGGAGGCTGCAGTAGGACAGAAACACCCTCAGCAGGGCCTGGTTCTTCCTCAGCCACGCCTTGCGCCTCTCAGAGTGCTGCTGCTTGGCCTGAAGACGGCGTCGCTCCATCTGGTGACGCTCATAAGCTCCGGCCTCGGTGTTCTCAAGGGCCTCATCTGAAATGTCCACTGATGCCGTACGCTCACCCCAACGCTCCATCTCCGAGTCCTCATCCTTCCCCTCCACCTTTGTGTGAGCAACATTTATGGTGAATTACCATTGTCTACCAGAAAGAATAAACACTTTTGCGCATGTCTAATACTGTAAAAGTGAATATAACATTCATAGAATACATCAGTTATTATCAACAAGTACCTTATAGTTGCAGATCTTATGCATGGCTGCAATCTCTTTTTCCAGCCAACTGTAGAGCTGAAAGCGGAGCTTCCCTCCGTCCACCTCGAAGCCTGTGGCCAGCGTACGCAGCTCTGTCATCAGGATCTTCAGACAAGCTCGGAACTTCAGCTGCTCTGCTATCACGTCTACCTCTGACTCGCCCTGAAATGTATGACAGTGAGTTTAAGAACAAAGCCTGCACTCTGAGGACTTTTTGACCTCACACGAACATTTGGGGTAAAAAAAAGGTCTCAAGCAAATTTCTGATTCTGCAAATTTTAAGAGATCCAATTTTTTTTTTTTTTAAAGTCACTCAGTACGTTTACATGCACTATTAAGTCAAGCTACAGTTATAGCTCGTTTAGGCCAATTCACTGGACTACTGTCCTTGTCCCTGTATACAAGCGTCAAGGGGAATTAATTTATTGTCTGACTCCTCTATCCTAGGTGGCAATATGCCCCATTGAGCTGATTGCTATTGGACTTTCTTTGGGTTAGCCACACAAGCTACAAACAAGTTAACAAGCGGCTAGCAGAATCCACGTCAAACGGTGAAAACACGAACAACTTCATGGTGCTGTACGTTTTATATCTACTCTTTACTTCTGGTTTAAATTTGATGCACATCACTCATTGTACTTACAGGATTCTTGTTTCCTTCCTGGCTTTCTTCTACAAATTTATGCTGTTTGAGTTCTGGCTCAAAGACTCCGCAGGGACAATCGAACATGCGCAGATTGCTGAGGCCAGTCCGGGTCCAGTTGAGGCATAAATATGCAGGAGTAATTTGACTCCTAATCACATTATCTGGGTGTGTTAGCTCAACTTTCAGAAATTTGATTTAGTACAATTTCAGTCAGACCTACACAATAAATTGTCTAATGTCACGTAAACACACTGAGTGATGCTTTTTCTTGCAAATTTCTTAAGTAAACTCCATTAAGAACCTTTCATTTAAAAAAAAAAAAAAGTCTGAGATGATTACAGGGTCAGACTTCGGAACTGGTCAAACTGACCAATTTTTCACACATTTTAACCCTTTCTTAGACAAACGTCTTTGCCGCTTCAACTATCTTTGTCTGAGATTTGCTAAATGTTTGGTTACGAATCAGACAATCTTTTTATATTCCACTAAACTAAGACCATCTGCATGTTTTCAAATTTAGAAATTTGAACATAATAAACGTGAAGATTTTTCTTTTTTCGGGCTAGATTCTAGATGGAAAATATCTGATATTGTAAGTTCAGGTTCTCGATGTATTTGTCCTACCTGTGAGTTCTCTCTCTGCAGTTTGGAGCCGCCACTCTCTGAGCCTCCATCTGCTTTGGTCTCTGGTTTCTTCATGGTCAGACCATCATCCTCATCATCCTCATCTTCATCATCCTTGTCATCTCCCCAGTCCAGCTTCAGCCCTTCGTCCTCCACCTTCAACATGGGTTGGCTCCAATCCAATGCACCCACACTATCATTTGCCCCCCAGGCTGCTGCAGGGGCTGCTGGGGAGCCCCAGTCCAAACCTCCCTGGGTGCCATTTTCCAGTGGTTGGTTGGAGTTCAGGTTCGCCTTGGATGAAGCTTTGCTGAGAGGTGAGGAGCCAGATTTCTTTGTAACTTTGGGAATCTTGGAGAGCACTTCCAGAGCTAGAACTGGGCAGCCAACCTACAGAAGATTTAGATACCATTGAAACATTTTTTAAGTTGCTATTATAATTAACTGATGATTAATTGACTATAAAACAAATCTAACAGGAGAGAGGTAGATAAAGGGTCCCATCTGCATCAGAAAAACAGGACTGGAGTGAGAGGCCATATTATCAATGAGCTCACCTTGAAGTGTGCATTGGCAGTGGTGAAGAACAGTTTGCGCTCAATAAGGTTGATCTCATCTGCGCTGCTCTTCTCAGCAGTGAGGCCCACAGTTGTCGCTGTGCCCTCTGGGTTTGCAAAGTGGCGACGGATGATCAAAGGGTGCGTCCTCAGGTAGTTATAGAAACTAAACACCACCGGATTGCAAGATTTCACCATAACATCTAATGCAGAGGGATGAAGGAAAGGGAAAGGAAACAAGAAAAGAACTTCACACACGGCACATGACGCAAACAATGAGCAGAGCAAAAAGGTTTTGATGTTTAACGGTGAACTTAAAATGTCTGCAACATACTGACCAGGATTCTCATCTTCGTCTTTGGGGATTCGCTCCAACAGTGTGTCCAGGGCTCGGGTGTAATCTTTCATGATCCAGTAGGCTATACTGCGCAGGAACGGGTCAGGGTGCAGTCTGGAACAGTGGTAACCGCTTCCATCCCTGTTGCAGCCCAGGACCTTCTCATGAAGGAGGCCTTGGCAGGTGGATGAATTCTCAAAGTCAGCCTCATACAGCCTCGCTACAATCATGGCTAACTGGAGATCCTCCATCTTTTCCATCAGCACCTAAAAAAAATGTGCAAAACAGAGGTGAGACTGGGTTCGAACTGCAGTTTAAGGTCGTGTTCGCACCAGCCTTATTAAGTCCGCTTGGTTTGAACACAGTCCAAGATCTTTTGTGCGAACCAAACAACCAGACTCTGGTCCTCTTGAAAAGGGTGGTCTCGGACCACTTGCAAGTGAAATCTGAAGCGGTTCATCACTGGTGTGAACCCCATCCACGCCATCCCATCATGTAACATGCATTCATCCATTCTGAAATCCTTCATTTACTTACAAAAAGATACGTACTGCTGCCAGAGTGCACCGCAACGGCCCTCTGCCACTATTTCTCTGGTAAAAAAAAATTCTACTTCATAAACGAGTAGAAGGTCACGCATGTTCTGTGTTTGAGGATCCAATCTTTACTAAAGTGTATGTCATCATCATGCAAGAAAGGAAAAAGCAAATGAATTATGGTTAAAGTTCAGACATTTATTTGTACGTATACAATATGAATGTGACAAATGAATCCTCTTCAGGTTGTCATATTGGCTTTTAAGGTGGACTGATTAATAATAATAAAACTATTTATCTTCAATGCACGAAACATTGTCTAACCATTTGATCATATGTGCTGTCAACTAGAGTCTGCTGATATGCACTCCAGGTCAGGACCAGCATGAAAATAACCTGCTGGTGCTCCATGGTGTACTACAGGCTACAGAAGAAATTGTAAAGAATTTGCCTTTTTACTCATCTAACTGCCTGACCAATAACTGAACGGCATTTCCGTACACGACTTTTGTTTACAATTTCCGTTTGAGTTTTGCCTTTGTGAACGTGAACTAAACCAGCTGAAAAATGAAACAATGCATCCAACTATCATCTGGTGCACAACAAGGAAGTGGACTATTAGGTGTGAGCACGACCTAAGAAATGTCAGTAGGTTCTAATTATAGTGCAGAAATTTAAGGATTTTTAAGTAGTGATTGCCACTTGTACCAACACATGGAAATTGAGCACAGAGCTCATATCTCTCTCTTCTATTTTTGGCCCTGGCCAAGGAAAACTATTTAGGTTTTTTCTGCCTGTTATCAGCATGAGTTAGCCTGCCTTCCTGTGATGTAAAGGCTGCAGAATACCAAGCTCTCTCAGCAGCAAATATCTGCACTGTTAGTGATGATATTGACTGAACTCAGACAGAAACACTTCACACTTAAATATTCTTTTCATAAATCAAGGCTATGCCAAGTTCCCACTGTGAGGGAAAAAGAAAGGGATTGTTAGAGCAGAGTCTACATTTATTTGCTACAGTATGGACGTGTATTTTGTGTGTTGTTGAGTGTACACGTGTCTGTGGGTACGTTGTTCACACCTCTATGGCGTCTTTGAGTGATCCAGCCAGCAGGAAGAAGGCAGCGGATTGTTCAAAGCGCTGCTTTCCCAGCAGGGAAAAAGCATTTTTCAGAGCTGCTTTTCGCCAGCGGTCCTCACTGAAGTTGTTTTTGAAGAACTGAGTCATCTTTTCATCATGCTGAGATCTGAGAGAAGAAAAACACGCAGCTCAGTATCTCAGAAAGGTTGTGTGTGAAACTCAACTGAATTAGAAAAACTACTCAATTCAAAATAACACTGATGCATTCAGAAACAATTTCCAACCTGAAGAGGCCCCAAAGGACAGCTTTCTTCTTCATTGCCAAGTAGAACAGAGCAGCATCTAAAGGGTCACTGTTTCTCTGGAACGCAGCTTTTCCCAACTGGTTACACACAAATGCTACAGTTACTGAACAGCACAAGAAACATAAAACCAAAACACTGCAAGTTGTCACACATGTTCGTTCAAATGCTCCTCTTCTTTAGCCACTATTAAAGATCTTTACAGAGAGTCACACAAATGTGCTTGGATTTGGATTGTGCTTCATGTTATTTTACCTGCTTATCATTTGAAATGCAGACTTCCCTTTGGTAAAACAGTTGGGTTCATAAGTATTTGGACAGTGAAACAATGTTTTGTAATTTTGACTCTTCAGACCACTACATAAATTTAAAAAGTAGCAGTAATGATGGGGTTGAAGTGTAGACTTTCAGCTTTGATTCAAGGGGTTTGACAACACTACTGCAATAGTCTTCTCTATGGTTCACCATCAAAAATCCTCAATAAACTCCAGTACACCCAGAATTCTGTAGCTTGCCCGCCTTGCCACATTACCCCCGTCCTCTAAGGGCTCCACCGGCTCCCCAACCCCTAGAAAATCCATTTTAAACTTCTTCTCATGACCTACAAAGCTCTCCATAACCTGGCCCCACTCAACCTGACTGAAGGCCCAAATATACTTTCCTCATTGCGCGTCCGCAGATGCCCACGGACTCGTTCACTTGTGTGGACTGGGAAAGCAGTTTCCTTCATACTAAAACAAACATTCACGCCAGTGCGGCGATAGGTGATATGCAGAGTGCAGATTGCATCAGAATACACAAAAAATAACAGAAATTTTTGTGGCTGCAATTTTCTTTGATCATTTTTAGCCAGACTGACGTAATTAATGTTGCAGTTACAACTAAATCCGTGTCATCCAGGCAGAGACGACAGACAAAAAAAAGAAGTTTCTGCAGACATATTATATCCTTTTTTGTTTTTACTGTTGTTGAATAAAATGAGAAATCTTTCAGTTTGAAATGTTGTCATCAATCAGTGTATCTACAGTAAAACTAGTTAAGTCAAAAAATTGCTCTATTCATACACGCAAAAGGGCATGCACAGTTCACACAGTTACAAATTTTGGGCTGCACCCGGACGCCTGCAGAGGGGTCCGCGTGGACCCTTGTGGACATGGGTGGATGATGATTTTTATGTCAGGCATACCAGAGCTGACCCCTGTGGACACGCAGATGCACAGGTATGAATTGGCCTTAAGCTCCACCATCGACACACTCCCCCCCGCCCCTCTGCTGGTGCTAACCGCCTGTCCCCCTAATGTGGACCGAGCACAGAACTTGGGGTGGCTGGGGCTTTCTCCATCGCTGCTCCCACTTTCTGGACCTCACTCCAAGAAGCCATCCAAGACTCCTCCTCACTCTCCACATTCAAAAAATCCCTCAAAACTCATCTCCTCAACACAGCTTTCAATCACTGACAATCACTTCTTCTCATGCCTTTTCTGTTTTTTGTTTTTGTTTTTGTTTTTTTAATTTATGTGTTTGTTTGTTTTTTACACTCTGTTAAGAGTCTTTGAGTGTCCTGAAAAGTACTACATAAGCATAATGTATTGTTATTATTATTGTTAACAATATTGTTCTGGTACTGAATGACAGCTGTTTTCATTCATATTCATTCCTTTTTCTAAAGCTGAAAAGTAATTGGTAAAATGACTATAAATAAAAGTAATTAATTCTTCTAGTCTGGCACCCATGGACTTGCTGAGCTCCCTCCCTCGAGAATCTTTCTCAGACCTTTGCTGTAGCCTCATACAACAAGCCAGCGGAGCTTTCTGCAAGCCTTCTTGCAGAGGATTCAGTATTTCCTTTTCTAAATCATTGTTTACCAATGTCCTTTAATTTAGTTTATCTTCTCTAGTATTAGAAACTCTCAACCAATCAACTATCTAAATACAGGAATTCTGATCATACTGTACTTTCATCAGCAGGTGCAACTTAAGGAAATCCTGTGAATCTTGTATCTATTAGCCTGAATTTGTTCCAGTACCTTCTCCACCATTTTACGCAAAGTGTTGATGTTGCGTATCCACCAACCCACTCCAACAGCCCTCAGCTCGGACCACTGTGGATCACCTCTCTGCATGGCCGGGATCATGTTAAGCAGCTCTTCTTCTGCCTCTGAGTGGAAGGCCCATGCAAAGTGGCATGTTGACAGGCCTGCAATGGAGAGCGGGAGCAACATGTTTGAATTTTATTTCCAAGATTAAATGCCAAAAAAAATCTACATATCAAAACCACTGAATGATGATATATGTTTTAAATGTGTGTCTCAGCAGCAGTGTGCTTTACCCTGGTGGAGCAGCTGCATGCGGTAGAGGGGGGGCAGAGAGGTGAGCAGGCAGGTATGAAGACGCATGGCCAGCAGGTACCTCAGTCCACACTCATCGAGAGCCTCAGCACCTACACAAACACAACACAGGCGAGCAGTCAGCGTGGTTGTGTTGTGTTCTATCAGGTACACTATTAAAAAACTAAACCCTTTGAAACTCCAGGATCACTCGAGATTAAACGATGCTGGCTGAGACTGTGTCTGTTGTCCCTGAACCTTCTTACCCTCTCTGTGCTTACTTCGCCCTGGAACAACCTGCTAATGTCGTCCTCTCAAAGACTAAATAAACAGCACGGAAAATTGGAGAAAAAAGATAGATAGTAAGAAGATAACGGTAAGAGTGCAGAGTATAACCACTGTTGTTTATAGCAAAAAAGATCTGATGGCTGGAGATTAAGTCCATGCAGGAACACACAATCAAGAAAAATGATGCTTGGCTTTAATGTCTGTAACCTTTAGTCAACTTTAGTATAATAAAATATTATCTCTGAATAAGTGTAACAGTTACTCGGCGGTTAGACAACGAGGAGGGCCACGACACCGAAATTCAGCACAAATCTACAAGTACCTGCAGGTATTTGTGCTTCATGTGTCTTAGAAAGTACAAAACAACAAAGTAAAGTAATATTATATTTGTATGCAAAAGAAAAAATATTCTGGTCACTCATCCTCCAACCTTACCAACTGAGTTTAAGGACCCTGGAGCTGGTCAGTGGTCAAGGACATTTTGACGGACAAGTGAATTAACCTCAATTAAAACAACTTGTAAGACCTTGGGTTGCCATGATGACTGTCACAGGCAGGTAGGCATAAAAATCAAGTCTTAAAATGGCATGTTCAGTAAATAGAGAAGATGCAGTTTCTATGCCCAGTAAACCTTGGTGCAGTATCTTTTACTAACCCTGTTATTTAACCCCAAATATGATGTTTACATACAAACACATATATTGACCTGTGTACTGTTGATCAGTGGAGCTGGCGACTTCAGCATTGGTGGTTGCGACCGTATCAGCCAAGGCTACTAAGAACATCTGCTCTAGTCTGGTCAGTCCTGGAAGGCTGGAGTGCATCAGGTGACTGGATAAAACCTGATGAAGAAAGTGATGAAAAGATTAACAAGAAACCCAAACAACAGACCAAAAGGTATGAATGGATGTTGTAGTGTTGTACTGTACCAACAGAACTTATGATGTGAGTTATTTACTGTAATACAATGTAGCACAAACTGAGAAATTTGTTACTTCAATTGACTACAATTACAATCAACACTGACTGGACATCCACATGAAAAGTGGTGGATTTTTCCTTTAAAGATAGGATCCCCCTCTACAACATACAGCGATACCTGAGCATGCTCTGGTCCAAAGTACGTGGGTCCGTATTGAGAGAGGTTGATAACTCGAGACTTCTTCTCTGGTTTGTCAGTGGCAAAGTTCACAAAGTCATCTGTGGTGACTGTTGGCACCTGTTCACACAGAAGTGAATGAGTTAGAAAAACAAGTGGACTTCACTTTTCCTTACACCTTCAACAACTGTGTCAGAGCTCTTTTTATTTACCTGGAAGAGGTCAGAATATTGGTCTTCCTTGGACTTCTGAGCTCCCTCACCGTCAACAGCCTTACTTCCCTTAGCAGCCTCTTCTGCTGCCTTGTACGAGGTGTCTAAGTCGGCCAACATGAGGGAATAGAGGGGCAAGGGGGGAATGGAGTTGATCTCTGTGTAGTCTCTGCCCCCATCGCGGCCAGCCACAATGGTGTCTTTTGCTGTGCTGCCAGTCACGCTGATGGTCCTGGACAGATGTCTCCTGGCTCCGCCCTCACCTGCCTCTACATCCCTCACCACAGCAACTTCCCCAGCAATACACTTCACCAGGTGGGCGAGGATGGCCTGAAATATAATTGTACAATGAGTTGGACAGCACGTATAACAACATGAATTAGATGAGCTGGATCACCAAATATTCTTGTTTATCTATTTGACAGTGTCTGTCACTATTTGTCTTTTTAATAGTTGAATCCAGAGAGAATCTCCCTGTAACGTATCATTCTACACACCTTTGCCCGGCGAACCTTGCCCAGGTCCATTAGCTCCAGCAGCTGGGTGGGATGGTACTGGGGCAGAGTGGGGGACAGGGAGTGAGCTGCCTCAAACAGCCCCCCCTCCTGAAGTCCTGCTGGTGCACGAAGGGCCTCATCCACCGCAGCACTTCCTTCAAACACACTCTTAGACCTGGCTCTCCCTTCAAAGACAGAGGAGGAACCTGTGGTTTGACCCCCAGATATGTCTGCAGATGATAGGTTGCCCTCGTCTCCCTCACCAGGCTTCTTGTCCTGGTGCCACTGGGCGTACACGTGCATTTCACAGTCCATGCCCACTACCAGGATGCCATCTCTCACCCAGGACAGGGAGACTGGCAGAGACGGTGTGCCGTCCACAGAGGACAGGAGGTCCACCGACCGAAGCAGGATCCAGCGGGAGCGGATCCCTTGTTTGATACTGCCCCCTAGAGGAAGGGTAATGACAGCCACACCCTCCTTACTGCTAGTCTGCTCATTGACCATGCCAGAGATGCGACCATACATGAGAATGTTGGATCCAACCCCCACGGTGAGGATGTGAGATCCATCCTCCTTCGACAGCCAGTCCAAGTGGACGTAGTGCTTAATGTTGGGGGAGCTATGGTCTCTAGTCATGTACAGGTCAGACCTGTGTGGAGAAACATAGTTACTTCGCTACTAATTTTGGACACTTCCTGTACATCGATACTAGTATATATAAAGTAGCTGACAGAACATGATAAAAAAAACACATAACCAGTGGTCTCCTCACCTGCTGTACACAAAGAGGTTGGAGTCCACACTGACTCTTGGATCAAGGGTAGATGAGGGTTTGGTGAAGTCGTCCAGGTGAAGAGTTTGCTCTAAAACCCACTCTGAGCCACCAGTGGACTCACACTCATAGATGGACACATGCATGGAGAAGTCCTCTGCTGAACCCTGCAGCTAAAGGCAAGACGAGTGCTTTGTTTAAATGTCTGCTCTCTCAGAATATCTCACATCTGATGAGACTGTAGACAGTAAACACAGTTCCTCAAACTTCAAATATAGTGCAGCTACAAGATGCTCAGATTTTATCTCTTCCTTTTCACTAATGGCAAAGTAATTATTAGAATAGCTTTTAAATGCACTGCGATGTTTGTATGTTGTGCATAATATAAATGTTTTTATCTTAGCTAGTTGATCCCTGCTATTCTCTACTTTACATAAATATGTATTCATAGTATGCTGATATATGGAATTGTTATCTCTTTTTGGAGGATCGGGGCTATATAGACATTTTTTGTTTAGTCACTGCATTTACATTTTCATAGCAATTTTCCACTCCAGGATGATTGCCACAGTTAAATGTTTTTCCACACTGTGTTAGGTTTTTGATACGTTACACTAAAAACACCATTACAAAGCCAAATTCCAATTTCCTACCTGTCCTTGTCGAGGCTTTTTAAAGGCCACGGCCAGCCTGCCGATGTAGGAGCAAGACACAGCTACAGGCCGGCCAGACACAGACACAGCACTGTTGTTGTCCTCCTCCTCATTCATCAGGGACCAGGGCTCCCAGCGGTACATGCGGTTGTCCTGGTCATCCTCACTAAATCCGTTGTCACACTCCACAGCACAGCGCCAGAACCGCACACGAGAGTCAGAGCAGGTGGTGACAATCAGGTACGGAGCCAGGCACACAGGGTAAATCGAGGAGGAGCTGAGATGGCCTGGCAGAGAGAGGAGGCAGCACCAATAATGAGAAACTTTCAAGCAGCTTATTTATTTAAGTAGAGATGCAGGTGACTGGATGCAGCCTTTAACCAACTGGTTAAAGTCTTAAACTCCCTCACTAGTCGCCACCAGAAATACTAATCAGTTAGTGATTATTCAATCAAAAATTTTAAACGCTTGTTAACTGTTGCGTCTCAGAGTAATGCAGCCAGCCTCCACTGCAGGCAATTTCTCCTCCCTCCTCCTGCAGACTCCAGCAAGTGGAAAAGTGAAACTTGAGTGGGACAAAGAGAGATGGCGGCTCGAAGGAAGATCAGCTCAGTCTGGCAGTATTTTGATGAAGAAGAAAGTGATAATAAGGTCATGTGTCAGCTGTGTAAGTAAAAGCTTGTATATAAACGACTTGACTGGAGTGGTGAGGACACACATTCAGTTAGGGCATCTACATTTGCCACTCTAACCCGCAGACGCTGCGATACTGATTGGTCAGAAAAGATAACGCAACTCATCATCAAAATGACTGCTGGTGAACTGCTGCCACTATGTTTTGTTAAAGGCAAATTCTTATGTAAGTTAAAGCACTATATTGACCCTGAATACACAGTAGTGTCACACATTTCATTGGAAATTTACTTTGTTTTAAAAGCTGTTTGTTAACTTTTAGTCAGTCAGTGGTCATGTTTTCTAATGAGTGCAGTCTTAATAGTAAAAGGCGCAAAGTTCAAAACATTACAACAGCATTAAAATTAATGGCTCGGTTATTGTCTTGAAGAATTTCTTGACTGAATGACTTCTAAATACACATAAAATCTGCATTTTCAAAAGTTTTAATCTTAAAGATTAAATTGTGCTTAATTTAGATGGTTTTCTGAGTGCTTTCTTGCCTATAGACCAGTCAACTTAAAATTCCTGTGTAACCGTCAGAAATTAGTCGCCACCTGCATCCCTACATTTAAGTTGATTTGATTTCTTGATTTCAACAAAACCTGTAGCCATTAAAAATTGTGATCATCTTTGATCAATGCCTACTCAACCTTGGAGAAAAAAGGTTTTACATATTCCTTTTAATTTGGCAACAATAAGTTGGTGCGTGAGTCATATGTGTGACAACATCCTGACCTGCAGAGGGGGTGGCCCTGGTGACCTCCACCCCGTGGGGCAGGTCGAGCCGCTTGCTGTACACCAGCTTGGAGCTGAGGATGAGTTTGCTTGCTGATTGTAAGTTCGCTGTGGAGGCTGAACGTGGCAGGGGTCTGACAGGAGAGGTCTCTGGAGACGAGTCGGCATTCACAACTTGATTAGGAACCATTAGCTGGCTTTGAAAGCTATAATCTGGGCTTGGCTCATCTGGAAAAAGAGACACAAGAATATTACAGCTGCCTGACGCCTCAGTAGAAGCAGTTTGATGTAGATAAACAGCTGTGTGTACCTCACACTTACCAACACAGGCCTGCACAGACTTGAGGTGCAGGTGCCACATCTGCAGGACAGAGTTCCTGTTGAGATCCTTTTCTATCACGACCAGGAAGAACTTCTCAGAGAATGGGGCGGGTTGGTAGTCTGGATAAAGTAAAATCACATTATTGTCTTCTTGACAGTAATGTTTGGAAAAGAATTAGAAAACACACAGAATTTTAACAGTTTGCTTTACCGTCACCAGACGGAAAGGCTGGTGTGTATGCTTCTGGCTCTTTCTGTGGCTTGTAACCGAGTATGAAGTCCTCTTGGAAGACATGCAGCAGCTGAGTGTTGGTGCCACACTGGATGCACATAGAAAAAGCATCAAACAGGTTATAGTTCCTATTGATGAGAAAATTTTAGACTTTCAAGCCCTGAAGTTCTCGATGTGAAAAACTCAGAGCAGCTGCTTACCTGGTTTGTAATGACGTCTAGCTCGATGATGCATCCCGGCCGGGCAGTGGACTGCTGGCTGACAATGTTGAACACTTCACCCACCAGTTTCTAAACACAGACACACATGGACATTTGTTAACTATTCATTCACTGTATTGCATTTGAAAACATACTGTGGTGAAAAAATATTATATATTATGATTTGAAAGAGGCTGGTGGTTATTAAGCAAGACAGAGAAAAAAGTGCTTATGAAGAACTTTACCACATTTCCAGTAGACGTAAGGTTTGTGTGTTGTTTGTGTCGTGGTAACATTCATAAATAAAGGCAGCACTGACAGTAAATTATTAAAAAGCGCACACTTGTTGAGAGGCTGGCTTAGAACAAGAGTTTAATATAAATGAATGATGTGGTTGTATCAGATTTGTGCTGACGTTCACTCGTCAGCCCCCAATACATCAACAAACAAGACTTGATTCCTGCTCCTTTGTGGTTTAAAGACCGATGGATGAAGAGATGAAGACTAAGACGCATTCACATTCATTGAACAGACACTCTACACAGAGATTATCACATCCCAATGAACAACCTAATTTTTCTTTTTCTCTTGGCAATGCCAAGTGTGTGTGTTGGTGTGTCTACTCACAGACGTTTCAGGATCTGACAGCTCGTCCAGCAGTTTCCTGGCATCCACCACAGCTTGATAGAGACGCAGGTTTTTACCATCTGATGCCACAAAGCAGGCGCTAGCACTGTTACAGTAAGTTCCTGAGGGACACAACACAGAGTGTAGAGAATAGTCCTGCAGTCTCACATGATTGCATCAAATTCCTTAAATATTTGGTAATTATAACACAAAGTTGAAGGACATTCATTAAAGGAGTTACTTTAAAGTTTTAGTTCCTTCCTCAGGCACAGGGGCGTGTCTAGAGAGTGGCCCGGGGGGGCATAGGCCACCCCTATAATCTGATTGGCCACCCCAGGTGCCATTTCTGCCCAGTCAGAGATGGGCCTGTTTGAACTGTCTGACAACTAGAGGTGCAATTCAATCTTAAACCTGAGCAGCAGTAAAAGCAAATTAAAAGTTTTGCTTAGTTTTGTAAAATAAGTATATTAACCATTTGTTATTTATTTTTGTGTTGTCCTTTTTTACATTTATGTTATTGGCACTTAATACTGCGATTGTATTGTCTAATGTGCTGTTTTTTTCATTTGTATCTTTTTTAAGTACGATTTCTCAAAAAAAAACAAAACAAAACAAAACAAAAAAAAACAGACGGATGCTTTAGATTACATTTGCATGGTGCCACTCTGTGCTGTGATTGGTAGGTCTATTTATCTTTCAAATTAACTTTTAAACACTGCAATATGTCAGTAAATAGAATAATGGATAATGGAGACAAAACTAGTAAATAAATGCTATTTAGATGCTTGTATGTGCATGCGCACTCAAGTTGGTACTTTAAGTTACTATGCTAAGTCGAATGACATATTGCCAAACCCTGACACGCCACCCTTGCACAAGTGCGTGCCCCTCTTGAGTTGCCCCAGTTAAAAAAAAAGTCTGGACACGCCTCTGCTCAGGCAGCAGAAAGACACGACCTACAGAAACTAACTCCAGGTTGGATAATAACAGGATATTTGTATATTTAGCTGTATATATTGTTTATTTGTATGTGTATTGCTTTCAAAGCGCAGTCATGAAAATATGTTTTTATATTAGTAAGCATGAATGAAGCATTAAGGAACTCAATGTTTTCATGCAGATCTGACGTGCAAAATGCATAGAATTGGAGATGTGCCCTTTACTTGCCTTTATTAACTCTTCATACATTTACCAAAGTTTTTTTCCTGACATATAACCAAATATCACTTTGTTCTACAAGAAAAAGCAGAAGCTTGTACACTTTAGCAACTGTGAAACTTCCACTTTCACACTGAACTTCTTGTTAAGTTCTTGGTAACAACTTTCTCATCACAATGTTTCTGCATTGTCACACATCACTGAGTTTAGTAAAATTTTCCCCATATTGAAAAAATGCATGTCCTGTTTACCGAGTACAGAGCTGGGCACCAGTGTAGGAAGCCAAGCCACATTGCTGAAAGCAGAGGTGTGCAGAGAGTTGATGCGGGCCAGTTCAGAGACCCCTCCAGTGCAGGACAGGGGACCAATGTGGTCCACCCTCCACAGGATCAGCTCACTATAGATGGCGTTGGGGTCATGGAAGGTCCTGGTAGCTGCGTTACGAAGCTGCTTTCTGCTAATGGAGAAGCATTGCATTATTTGAAGTTGCATTTCATTTAGAAGACAACAAGTATGAAAGTGTGTCACAGTGCCTTATCATTAGCAGCATCTGAAGCCAGTCAACCGTCCACATTTCTTTCTCCACCTTCTTTCTGTTTTATACCTGGGAAGTCCCTTTGGTAGGGGAAAGGTAGGAGGCTGCTCTCCTTCCAGGCTGCCGGGGGCCGAGGGCGGGGTGAGCAGAGCATTATGGTGAGAGGAGGTCAGCAGCAGTGGCAACACTGTGTGGCAGGCTTGGTCGTTCAGATGGAAGCGGTGGCCACAGTACCGGAACTTGTGAGATACGGTCAATACGTTGGAAAAGGCAGAACGTTCAGCAAATGTCACTGCCCACTGCAGACGGAGAACCAAAATTATTTTACTGAGGGCTGAATACACAGACACATATTACAATACAATTAAGAAAGTTATATATACAGTATATAATATCATTATTAACTTCTAGGACACACACTGATCAAAAGTGGTCATTTATAAAAACATACATGCACTGGTCCTTGCAGGAAAAAAAAGGTGCATTCCAAAAGCTTAACTTCATAACAACCTTTTACCTGGTTGAGAGATCCATCAACATGCTTGGAGACCATCATGACAGCAGGACTGATGCCAGGGCGAGGGTTGAGAGAGGCAGCCAGGGCAGGTGAACCCAAGCCGGCTGACGCTGAGGCAGAGTGGGAGACACGTTGGACCATCCTCCCCTGCTCCCTCGCCCTGGCATTTTCACCTTCTGTCAAAGTGCAGGCGTACATCAGGATGTTTTTACTGAGTGAGTTGGCATCGCCTGTAGGAAATGCTACTGGGATACGAGAGGAGAAGGACACCTAGTGGGAGAATTGGAGGGAAATAACAACCATTAAGAAAAACTGGCACATATTTCCTGCAGTCCATCAACTTGACAAAGACCCAATAAGCAATTCATACTAATTTAACATCAGCTTATCACTTCATCAATAGAAACAAAAATGTTTTGTCATGCTAGTATGTATGAACTTCATATGTGTGGACAGAAACATAGAGCTCTTATTATGGGTCAAAATGAAATCAGTCTGTGGTGTGGTTGAAGTGCTCTCTGCACTCAGCCAACAAGTGTGACTGAGGGTCCTATATTTGTGGTATTATATTGTATTATTTTGTAAATTTCTACGTATATATTTTTCATGTGTACAGATCTTGAAATATATGGGTTGAACTTAGGGATGGGACATTTATATTTATTGTTAATTGGATAAAAACACTCAGTAATTTAATCACGGTGAATTTCAATTAATTGCTTTATCATCATTATTGTGAATTACAATGTCTGCTATGAATAACCTTATTTAATCTATTAAATTACATGAGGTTATAGTCCACGCTAAAATGCAAGTTGGACTTTATAGAACAAGGCAGACTTACTCTTATCATATTTTTTTTAATTTATTCTTTATTTATGTAGGGATACTTTATAATTTATCATTACCTTATTTATTTTTAAATACTTTTTTTTTAAATCAAAATGTGTCCCCTTTGAGCATGATTCAATAAAGGCTGTAAGGTAAAGTGATCAAAGTTTGTTTTATTACCATTCACTTTTTTTTTTTTTCCCAATTTCTTAATGTTTTCTCAATGTATCTATGTATATTTAGATTTTTTTTAATGTTTTTCATAATTTTTTTGAAAAGATTTTTTTTTATTATTGCGATAATATTGTGCATCGCAATTATTTTGGCCACAATACTCGACATGAAATTTTCTAATTGTCCCACCCCCAGGTGAACTATGGTAATTTTGTGCAATACTTGTTGCCACTGTCATTATGTATATATTTACATAGGTGTGTATAATTGTTGATGTATGTGTATATGTGCATATGTGTATGCATGTATGTGTGCATGTCTATGTGTGTGTGTACATGTTAAGATTAAGGTGAACATTTTTTTTTAATTTACTTCGGTGTCATGTGACCTGAGCACCTGATCTATTTAACATGACATCTTGTACTTATTATTTAAGTCTGAAGAAGAGCAGGAAGCTGGAAACATCACTTATGCATTCATAAATATTCTCTGCATTGGGAGCTGCAGACCTCCTCCCCTGTTTCTGAAACTTTAATAGCCCACATGCACAGAGTGCAATGTCCCTCCCCCAGAAAAAAAAACAAACAAAAAAAAGGATATTCAGTTTTCTTACATAAGGCTGAGGGAGTGCTGAGTCACCTTACATTTTAGACAAAGTTTAACTACAACAAAACTTTTGCCACTGAGTGTTTATGAGGAGTGAGTGTGTGAATTACCAGTAGAGGTGCTAATTTGGAAAAATGTTTCCTGCTTGTGGAAATTACCAACAGTAGACAAAATGTTTTTTGACATATTAATGATTTTCTGCTCACCTGAACCTGTCTGAAGATGCCCTGGTTGAATTCATCCAAATACTTCACATGCCAAACCAGGAAAGATCCATCTGCAGGGTGGATTGTAAACAGCATGTCTGGGCTCTTGTTCCACTCGGTGGTCAAAGTCTCCATCTTCCTCTCCAGCAGCATGGAGGGCAGAGGCATGCTGGAGCTGGATCCCGGGGAGGATGCTTTCGTGCTTCCCTGCTCTCCCGGTTCACCCTCTTCACCGTGGTCTGAAGAGGCTTTGTCAGACATCTCATCCAAGTCTAAAGAAACAGGAAACAATGTCCTTTTACAACATGATGTTACTTTTAAAGAAATGTTTTTAATGGAATGTGTGTTGGCCTGGCTGTATGTCGTACCAAAGTCAAATTTCATTGGGGATCCTTCAGGGTCCAGGGGGTCTTCAGTAGTCTGTTCCAGCTGCTGTTCAGAGAACTTACGGAGCTGCAGCATAAAGAGGTCCATGGAGGAAGTGAAACTGAGGTCCTTATTGTTGAGCCAGTGAACAACAAAGCCTCCACCACCAGTGCCATCATCTGGGTTGAACACTGTCGCATCAGCCAGCGTTGACGGAATATCTGACAGAGGAAGCGGAAGGTAGAAGGAGGAAAGGTCGCATGAATAAAAGCAGTGAGAAAAAGGGCAAATAAAATATTATTTAAGCTTTACCTGTGTTGGGGTTAATACTGGCTGAGATATGGAAGTGACACAGGGCGTTGGCATGGTGAGCGATGTGGCGGTGAGTGTGTGTGTCCTGGGCGCTGAGCTGAGAGGGCAGCAGCTCACTGTGTGCCACCAGAGCAGAGGAACGTCTCCGGCCGCGACGCAGGTGCTTCAGGTGGTGGATGGACTAGCCAAGTAAAGCAAAGGAATAAAACACAGAAAACAGCAGGAGATCATTTGTTTATCAGAAACCTATTTAATATTATCCCTTGTGAATTATTTCTAGTCAGATCTGACGGTCGTAAAAAAACGGACCTCCAAAGCATGCTGGATCTTGTCCTTATTTCCTGCCAAGCCTGGCAGGCTAGAGCTGAAGGACTGTGTGTTCTCAGAGATCTGTCCTCCTAGCAGGCTGTCTTCTGGAAGCAGGGTCTCCGACCACAACCTACACACACCATCTTCGCAGGATGTCAACAACACATTGCACACCGAACCCCTAAAATACAACAGGAGAATATTAACGGTCTAACACAATTAAATAATAGTTTATTATTCACCAATATTTCCTGTGTTTTTACCCTAAAAACACTGCATCAAAAT
>JAPQLA010000001.1:30021119-30032845 GCA_029822935.1 Naso vlamingii | reverse complement strand
TTTGAGACACGACGACGTGGAGGCAAAGAACCACCCGTCGCAAAGCGAAACTTTGGTTTATAATTGTCGCTTCTGTCGCACAATCGTGTCACCGCCGGTGTGAATGGTTTTGATGCGAAATATTCGCCACCGAATATTTCGCAAATTCGTGTCGTTTATTCGTCATGTCCCCGGTGTGAAAGGGCCTTCAGACTCTCAATGTGTTAGAACTACATAAACTAGTTGTTTTTAATATATACAAACTCACTTGACAATCCACAAGCTGCACTGAAGAAAATAGCCTGTTAACTGTTAGCAGCCTTTTAACTAAGCTAGCACATTGTCGTACGGTCTCTCCAAAGTCCACCCCAAAAGTTTTATATTAAAGAGGGGAGGAGTTTCGCAGGCACATCTGATATTACAGAAGTTCCCATAGGAATAAACTGACTTTTGGTTGACTCGTCTCCGTACACATACACTTGTGGAGGGGTATAGCATGAAAATGTACTAAATATAATGTTTTGAGAGAAAAAAATCTGATAAATGAATTCAAGAGACTCAAGATACCCTTAAAATAAACTCAACTTTAGAGTCAAACAGAAATAAAATAAAAGTCAAGTTGATATTTTTGGAAAAAATGGCACAAGATTAGTCTCAATTATGCAATAATGAAACCTAAATTCAGTCCAAACTGGGTGTTTACAATATGAAAATGAAAAAAATTGAACTCAACAGATTCAAAATTTTAACATACTTTAGTAAACTTAAATATTTCAAGAACATTATGTTAAATTTTACCTACATTTCCACCAGATTAAATTAGGAACTGGAACCCTTTAATTTCTTCAGGTCAAAGGTCATAATTAGTGTCTGAAGTGCAGCTGGGATTGAGCAGCAGTTTACTGTGATGAAAAACGTTTTTGGTTTGAACATATGAGCTGCTCGGTGATGAAACACAGAGAAAAAATACATCTGCCTTCGCCTCCTTCATCAACTCAATTATTTTACCTTCTGACCTCCTGACTGTGTGGGATTCCAACACACACACACGAACACTTCAATTAGTTCCTTCAACACATTTTCTTTTGACCTTTGACCCCGTATAGAAGTATAAAATCTGATGTAATCAGAAGTTAGAGAGCATAACAGTCGAGTGTGTCAGGAGTTTTACAGAAAAAGATTATTAGATCAGCAAAAACTAAAATTAGGCTGAGAGAAAGCAGAGTGAAATATCTACAGAAGCTCATTTCATTTCTCATGACGTGGTGAACACACTTTGGAAAAGATAAGCTTTGCAAGCTATTTCATCTTCTATTCACACAGCAAACGTATTATTACAAAATATTTAAATGTGAAATATCACACTGCGTTTGCAGTTTTTGCTGGATTAAGATTTCACTTATTTCATCACAGCTACATCCACAAAAAGCATCAGCGATGCCAGAAATGTTTTATTTTTCTTCAAGAGAGTTTCACTTGCTTTACGACACAAGTACAAGTAATGAGACAGAGACACAGTTACTGTTGCTTTTCCGTTCTGTTCGGCTGAATCGCTCACCTGGCTCTGGTATCTGTTGCAGAGATCATCCTCAGTTCTGCTGAGATTTACTCCCAGCTGTGGGATGAAAGACACACAATCAAAGAGGTAAAAGGTATTTTTCCTCTAGATGCACAGTGAAACGAGGTCCAGAGGAAAGTTGCAGATTACACTCATTTTATTCTTTGTTTCTCTAAGCAGTTTACGAAGTGGAAAACAGGAGTTCTTACAGAAATATTGAAGAAATGGCTCATCTATATATACTGCTAGGGTCAGCCATGTGAGCATACTAATAAGTTAAAGGACCTCACAAGTGTTACTGCACGTCATTGTCTTTTTGTCAGCATCGGCCACGGTTACATAAACCCCACTCATTTTTTCCAAAATATCTTTATCTATAAAATACAGTGTTTGTTTACATTTTGTCCATATTCAATAAATGTTACAGAAAGTAGCTGAAAATGTGTGACAATGTTAGTTAAAAAGAAGCTAGGAAGGCAGCACTTGTGAGGAACTATTTTTCCAGGCGTAATAACTTTGGTCTCAGCAGCTCCCCTCTCTCTCTCTTATTCTCTCTTTCACTCTCTCGTTTGCCATTTTTAACCAAATAAATGCAGACATTCTCTTTCGAAGGGTGAGTTACCTATACCTAGCAACTTTCACTGGTCCGTTAGTGTTTCGATACCCTTTTTCAACATGAATGGCAGTGAATGGACTTTAAAAATGCAGTCTGACATTTACTAAAGTGTACACATGGTTGAATTTTAAAGTTGCGTTGGTAACTTCTGCTAATGAGCTAACATGCTAACATTAGCCTAGCTGATGCATGAGACTTGTTGGGAAGCAAATCCGCTGTAGCCGTTTGCACCGGCTCACACTTTATTTCATTTGTTGTCGCTCTCTCCTTTAAGCCCAGTTTGAAGTGAGACCAAACGGTTGCAGGGAAAATTGCAGCGGAGTAAACTGGTCTGTCTCAGCTCGAGCTTGAGCTGACTGACGGTATGGCTTGCACACACTCTGTTGTTGGCAGAGGTGAGTCAGAGCGTGCGGCAAGAACAGCAAATCAGCTCGTACTGACATGACTGTTGCCAAGAAACGCAGTGAAGACCGGCCAATCAGGACAGAGAGCACAGATTTGCCAAATAGAATGGGAGCAATAGGATTTTTATCAACCCTGAAGACTCGGAGACTCAGAACAATTTCCTCCACGTTTGAGCCTTTAACATGTATGACTATATTACTTTAACATGTATGACTATATTACTTTAACTTCTTCTGATGCTAACATTAGCCCTCTTGATTTGCACTGTTCTTTCACCAGTTGACTCAGCACAGGCAGTGATGGGGAGCAGGGCATGAGGCCTGTGACTGATAGATCCAATTTTTATCAATGGAGAAAGAAAAGTTGTTCCCTCTGCCTTTTTTAGTAATACCCATTTAACAAAAAATATTCATGGCAGAGTAATTTTAAATACTTAATTAAAAAAAAACTGGAGAGGATATTAAAGTAAGTTTCTATGTTCCTTCTTTTCTTTCTCATCTAGATCCACACAATTCCTTGCATGTTTACACTGTTAAACTTATTTACATGGTTAAACTTGCCAACAAAGGTGCAGATAAAGGGTAAACACCTGGTCAGTGGAAAGCTAACAAGGCCTTCATTTCATATCATAAATAACAGATGTCATCACATAAGCAGCAAACTCAATTATTAATCAGCCTGAATGTCTTGAAAATGGGGCTGACGAGGCAGAGGTTTAATTTTAGCTCACTATGATTTGCAGTGTAAATGGGAGGTTTCCAAACAGCCAGACCTCATTAAATAGCACCATTATGACTCACTGTGGAAGGAGAGAGCCACAGAAATGGAGAGAAATATGAAGTGTTTTCTATCCTATAATTTAGCCGTGTACATGTTGCTGCATAGACACGATCAATGGCACCCTTTGAGAGTGAATTATTATTTTATTTTGACAGCTTTCCTCAACAGTGTGCTCCTGAGAGGAGAGCGATCACATTTTGATGCTCATCAAGATCTGACTTCAGGCAATGACACATGAAGTAGCACTAATAGGAAAACTTTAATTGCCCAACAGTTCATACGGAATTTATTTAACACTAACTGCTTAATCCACCTAAAGCTGATTGTTCAGTTAGGTTCAGTAGTTCAATGACTGGCAAAGCTTGAAAATAAACAAGTGTGGTAGCAACAGTTACATAATGATGCTCTGCAGAGGTGTAGCATTAAAATCTAAACTCAATAAATCCTGCAGTCATTCAGCCCCCATTTAACCCCAAGGCCCTGCACAAACACATGTCACACCCACACAGGTGACTTCAGTTATCGTGACTCATTAGTGCCCCTCTCAGGAGTATGTGTGCAGGTATTGACTGTGTTTGATTGTTAGCTTTGTTGCACCAGCTCTGGCAGGACTAGCTTCAAAACCACACGTAATTGACCTTTCGCAAAGCTCCGCCCTCTAATGCAAACAGGTCAATCAGAGTGTAGCATCTGCCAGCTCTGCTCAAGGGTCCGACAACTACATGGCTGTGCTCCGAAGAAACTCATACAATCTTTTTAGATTTTCGTCATTTTCAGGCTGGTTCTGTGGATTTCAGGGTCGTTGTGGTTAAAAATTGTGTCTGGGGCACTTTTAAATGTGATGCACGTTACACAGCGAGGTTCGAAGGAGATATACGTTCTTTACCTTTCCAAAATCAAACACTGAAAAGTGTAACGTTATGCTCTGGGCAAAACTGTTTGCATGTTTCATTACCTGTTAAACCCCTCACAGTTTAACAAGCACAGCTAACGCTACGTCTGCTTTGGTAACCCCTCGATAAACATTAAAGCCATGTTACATTGTTAATAGCAGATTTTAGCCGGTTAATTTGAGTGACTCAGGCTATAGCTTTTAAGAGCACTAGCAAGCCTGGCCAGCTAAGCTAAAGTCTGTGGCTGCAGTCTGGAAATAGCGGCTCTCACCAGTTTGCAGTGTTTAACCCAAACTCAAACCTGACCCAACAGCTCAAATTTACTAATAACATTAATATACGAAGAGACGTGTCCTCCCCATGTTCTAAATGGCGTGTCCTAAATCGTTACGAGAGTCCGTGCTCACTTTATAAATAAAGTGAAACATAAATTGAAGCCTCTGTAACGTTAACGTTACTGTGATCTGTAGGCTTTAGCATGTGTCTTAATATTCATAACTCTAACTTGCTTTCACTACTGAGTCACTTTGCCATCCTGTATATATATCATTCAGATGCTCACTGAAAACCTTCTGTTTGCTTTTGTCTGAAATGGCTTTGTCAATGTTCCAAAAATGAGTTAATATTTCTCCAGGGAGCACAATTGGTGACTGTGAGCTCCATGCAAGCTCTGAAAGCTTGCTGGACGTAGCAACAGTAACTAAGCAGGGCGTGGCTTAGCCAAAGGTCAGTTACCATGAAAGCTCTGTCCACCTTCAACCTGAGCAGAGGTCAGGTGAGATTTGGTGTGCATGGCCTTCACACATCCATTCTCACTCATTTACAAATAAACAACTGAGCACCTGCATGTCATCAACATCACATGTTTGTACCAAAATTATTCTGTATGTGTTTTTTTCCGCATAATCGGACATCTCAGCACATTTTGCCTCTTTTTTTTCCCTCAACAAAATGAACAATTTAGATGAGATACTATTTAGATTTGTTTGGAATGAGATGAGTAAAACTCAGTTAACCAACACATGACCAGTTATAAATTTACCACAGCCCAATCTGCATACCATTATTATTCTAAAACTGCACAAAAACATGTATTTTTGGTAACAGCTAATTTACATCAGAATCACTGCTGAATTATTCTTTTGGACGACCCTGCATCAGCATCGGTGCAATTATGCTAAAATGCTTATAGACAAATTATTTTGTTGAACCCTTTGAGACTTACATGTGTACCTTTCAGAAAGAAAACACTTCAGAAACTAAAAATACCTTTTGGCGGGGTTGATAGACTTTGACTCTAATGACTGTAATGATGTGAAATATAGATTTTAACAAACTTATGCAAACTTCCTAATTGCTCTCCACATGTCAGGGCAATTGCTATTTAGTTAAGTTTAACATGTGATTAAATATAATAGAGCAAGCTGGTACCTGCAAAATGTATTTTTTGTATAGTCACAGAGCTGGGCTTTGCATTGATTTAAACACACTGACCAAAGCAGAACTGCAGATCATGTGAAGCCTTTTAAAAACATATTTTATTATAAACAGCTGTAGGACTAATAAGAAAATTTCTTGAGCAACAAATCTAGTCATTTTTTTTTACATTTGAATATTCATTAGGTATCATAGGCATTCAGCCAGAATGATGAAAACCTTTATCCGAATCTCACATTACATACATTATTTGGACAGATATATAGTTTGCTACTTTCTGCAGGATATCAGTGTTGTCACTGGCTGGTGCTTCATCACAGCATTATTGCTTGGAGAAAGTTGAAGACTGCCAGCTTGGGTTTTTAGTGATGCATCTCCCAGAGCAACCTTGTATGCAATGTTGGTGCACATCCAAGAATAATTGATTCTACCCTTCAAGACAAGAGAATGTGTTTACTGTACAGAAGATCTCTGTAAAAAGGGAGGCAGTAGATTAATGTCTCACTGCCAACAAGTCCTCATGCCTAAATGACAAACAGGTTGTTTAGTGATGTGCGAAGTGACTCATATGACTAATCCAAAAATGATCTTATTTTGTCAGTTGTTCAGACTGTTGGTCAGTAGACTGGTTGGTCTGTTATTTTAGCCTGGACTGGAAGCTGATGATGCCTGAATATCATGCGGACATTCATAGTCTACAGAAGTGAAACAAAAGCTGGAGCACGTGGATAACCAGCAACCAGATGTGTCTTCATCAGAATCCAGTTCATTCTTGACAATATTACCCCATTCTGAGAACCTTATGGAACAAGAACTTGTGTGAGTAGGTTGAAGCACCTTGTAGTGTATCCCATCCTGTATCCTGTATCCTGTTGTCAATGTTAAATTTATTTATATAGCACATTTAAAACAACCACAGTTTACCAAAGTGCTGCACAGAGAAGCTTAAAAATAGTTAAAATAACTAGATAAAAGTTCAAAATCAATACAAACAAATAACATGATCTAAATATAAATTAATATCAATATTAAACTTGCACAAAGTCAAAACAAAGAAATAATATAACGTATTAAATATAGATGTGTGATTGCTCAGCTAAACGCCAAGGTTAGTCTTGACCAAAGATATGAAAGATTCAAGGGATTGGACAGTATGTACAGTATATTAAAAGGAAGTGAGTTCCACAGATTAAGTGAGGCTACTGCAAAACCTCGGTCACCTTTATGTTTTAACTCCGATCTGGGGACATCCAGGATCATCAGATTGGCTGATCTCAGGGATTTAAAAGGCTGGTGAACATGAATTAGTTTAGATAAATAAGATGGGGTCAAACCGTTCAGAGCCTTAAAAACAAATAAAAGATTCTTAAAATGAATCCTGAGGTGGACAGGAAGCCAGTGAAGAGCAGAGAGTACTGGAGTAATATGCTCAGGCTTCTTTGTACCGGTCAGAAGATGAGCAGCTGCATTTTGGACTAACAGGAACCAGTTTAGAGCTGACTGTTCAACACCCACATAAAAAGAATTACAGTAGTCCAAACGTGAAGTAGTGAAAGTATGGATTACTCCCTCAAAAGGCTTTCTGACACAGTTAGGCTTGACCTATTTAGCTAAAAGAGTTGTCTAAAAACACACCAACTTTTTTTATTTATATGAGATCCCTCATATGATGCCAGAGGGCCAAGAAAGCAAGCAAGATCCTTTACCTGATCAGGTCATTCAAAAAAAATCAACTCTGTCTTATTTTCATTTAAATTAAAAAAACTGAGGTCCATCCAGGTTTCTATGTCTTTTAAGCAGTTGAGCAAAGGCTTTAAAAGATCTTTACTGTTTATTTTTATGGGCAAATAGATTGCACATCATCGGTAAAGTATTGGAAGGAATAATATTTTAATTTTTGACCTAATTTCACATAGGCAGCTCCATCTCTACAGCTCTGTGTCAGCACTGTAGAAATGCCTGTTACTGTTTCACGACAGGGGAAGAGGAGGAGTATGCCGACTTACTTAGGTGCCAAATGACAGGCTCATACCAACAGTTTCCATCCTTTTTCATTTATTTATTCTCCATAACTGCTTATTTTTTACAGGGTTGTGGGTGGGCTGAAGCCAATCCCAGGTGACATTGGGCGAGGGCGGGATTCACCCCGGACAGGTTGCCAATTTATCAGAGGGCTGACATATAGAGACAAACAATCTTTCATGCTCACATTTACACCTACGGGCAATTTAGAGTCGCCAATTAACCTGCATGTCTTTGGACTGTGGGAGGAAGCTGGAGTACCCGGAAAGACCCCACGCAGACATGGAGAGAACATGCAAACTGCGCACAGAAAGGTACTACTACCCTTGAGGCAACAGTGCTAACCCCTAAACCACTGTGCTACATCTGTGCTACAGATATATCTGTTAAATCACATTATCAATGACCAAATGGCCACAACTTAGCACATGTTAGCATGCTGACATGTTAAACTAACATGGTGAACACTGTAAACATTGTACTGTACCTGCTTTACAACAGCATGTCAGCATTGTCACTGTGATCATGCTAGTGTGCCAACAGCTATAAAGCATTTAGCTCAAAGCACCACTGTACTAGATTTGTTTATCTGCTATGAATAATTACTGGCATTGAATAGCTACAAAGGAAAGGCTACAAAGAGATAATCCTAAATGTTTTAAAGGTTGGAGATGGACTGCAAACTCCAGTCTCTGGTTTGTACACCAATTATCCAAAAGATTCACTTTCTTGTGATGGAAAAACAACAACATAATACTTTAACTTCTGCTGCTAAAAGAGGACAGTCATGATTTGTTCACCGCATGGCATCACTTCTGAGGAAAATGTGCACAAAGGTCATTTCAATCCTTTACACACATCACCCATACTGTTGTTTTTCCTCACAGCTTTGGCTGCACTTGTCTTGTTGTTTCATCACAAAACAGTCACAATTAGCAAGAAAAATGAGGCCTGGCTCTCTGAGAGTTTCCCATGAGGCTCCAGTATGACCACAGTGACTCATTGGAGACGATGAGTGATCTGTAGCTCTGCTCTGCTTAAAAGGAAAGACACAGAATACATTTCATATTCTCAGTGGTGCACACAGCCATGCTCGCATCCATTGTGCCCACACATGTGTGAAATTAAAGCTATCACAACCTTACATCTGACTGAGAACGCTATTTCTCTTGATAAAACATTTCTGCTGCAGAAGTATCAGTGAGGACATATTTTCCTGCTTTGATGTCCTGCAAGTCATGAGGGTAATAGCAACAAGATGCATCTACAAGTACTGAAGGTGGTGTTAACAGATAGAGATGGAGGTTGAGCCAAAGTGGGTGTGTGTTTCTGTGTGTGCAAGTGTGTGCACCAACTTGCGTATATGTGTATGTGTATCCATATTCATTAGAAGTGTGGAGGAGAATCCAATAATGATTGTGTCAGTTGAGATTAAAGAGACTGACCTTTGGTGACTTCAAGTGCAGCAGAGGTGTGTGTGTGTGTGTGCATGTGTGCATATATGTATGTGTGTGTGTGTGTGTGTGGTGGAAGTGTTGAAGGAAAGAATGACGAAGGAGGCAAAGAAGCAAAAAGAGACGTATTAATGTCACAGGCAAAGATAAATGGGATCATCATTGATCATCATTCCTTTTTTTGGAAAGAAATTTTAAGTGTTGAATTAGCTTGTAAATTTGCTGCATGGCACATCTAATCTGCTTTCACTGGTTAACATTATGTCTTTTTTTGTTTGTTTATTTACCCAGCATTGCATGTTCAGGCAGTTTTGTAAACTACCAACTTTGAAAATCCCTGCACAACATTGATTTTCCAACCTTTCCCAGTTTGCTACATAAACACAGTCGGGGATGGTGAAAGTGAGTCTATTCTGGGAATCGTTTCAGGTTGGATCACACACAAAGAATGTCGAAATAAAATTTCTCCTTCATCAGAGGCTCTCTGGCACTTGAGTAATCGTGAGTCTGTACGTTTGTGTGAGTCAGCTGAGAGGGTGGAACGAGGTGGTCATTATTTCTTGGTTAAGAGGGCACAAAGAGAAAGAGAGTAAGAAAGACACAAATGGGAAACCTGCTTCTCTACTGCAGGATTTCAGTGAGAAGCTGTGCTGTAAATACTCCCCTTGGTGCTCTTTTTAGGACTAGATGCACACACACACACGCAGAGACACCTTGAGAGAGCAATAAAGTCTCTAAGATGTCTGCTTGTGAAATGATTAGCAGTCTGTTTTATTGCATTTATACCTTGTTGCCACATGTACTCAAAATACCTGTGCTGTTTGCATTGAGTTGACTCTCCTGTGACCTTTACCTGCGTAACTGGTCTCCTCTCATCAAACACACACACACACACACACACACACACTGAGAAACCTACACACACCCTCCACCGTCACGACCATCATGCCAATGTTGTGTGGACATGAAGTCAGCGCTTGTCCCCTGGTGTCTCTCCAGCAGCCTGTGTGTCCTCTGTCAGACAGCCTGACATTCAGCACAGCAGTAACTCATCGATCCACATACCACAGGAAGAGAGAGAGAGAGAGAGAGGGAGGGACCATGTGGGGAGGGGGGTTGTTGAGAAGGTTGTGGTGGAGGGAGAAGATACGCTGCAGGGGTGATGGAATGATAGCTAGCTGGAGCAATAGATAGCATCAGAGTTGATAGAAAGCTATCAGGATGAGAGTGGGGGAAGAGTCGCTGGAAAGCTGACTGACTGACTGATAGACTGGTGAAAGTGGGATAGCCTGCAACAGGGCTGACAAGAACTCTGTCAGCTCTAACAAAGTACTCTGAACTGCTGGGTACTCTGAAATGGTTTTGACTGTTTTTAAACTTCAGCCTGCGTGAAGGCATGCCAGGCATCTAAATCTCAGAGGCTCGTATAGGTTACGTTAGACTTCACACTTAAAGGCACCCTGTGGAGTTTTCCTGCAAACAAACATCGGAATGTTTGCGGGCAGTGTTTCTCAGCAAAAGGGCTGTGTGCATCCTTCAGGCGAACATGTGTTGCATGGATTTCCATCCTTACAAAACAAGAGCTTTGACAAAAATGACTCAAGGACCGCTTATAGCTGTATTTCCTAGTGAATCTGTCTTACTCAATGGAGGAAGTTTGGTGGTGTCTCTCCACTGCACTGCTGTATCCATGTTTGTATTTTTCTTCGCCTTCTGCATCTTTTGCTTGTGCTTTGCTGTTTTTTGGCATGTTGTTGCCACAAACTGCCAATTCAGGCTTATGTTTCTTTGCTTTGACTGCTAATTTACCTTATATAGTCAACAAACAGCTTTGCTTTTCTCTCTAATGTGACTTCTTTCATGTTTAATGACTTGTGTGCAAATAACATGTGCAGCTGGCAGGAGCGCAGACCCATGATATCATGCATAAACACGTGTGTCCAAATCCAAATGGTAGTAGAGCAAAACATACAAACAAATCAAGAATCTGCCCATTAAAACTGCTAGCTTAAGAGGTCAAAACCTCCACAGGGTAGCTATAAAGGAATATTCCTGAATTTTTGACATAGGGCCCTATTTTCAACTTCTCCACTCCTATTCCTATTGTTAGAGACCATTTTTCGCTCATTTGATGCAGTACAGAGTTTGGACAGCTCACTGTTTAGCAGCAAATGCTAATGCTAGTGCAAGTCAATGGGACCAGTAGCATTCCCTACCAAATTTAGTTTAAACACTTCACAGCGCGCCCAAAGCAAGTGTAATATGAAGACAGTCTATTGAGGCGAATCCATTGTTTCATAGAATAATTTTAGATAATTTTGGCAGAATAATTTTAGAAGTCAAAATACAACTGTATTTCTTTAATTTGTGACTTAGTAGCAACAGGAAGTAAATTGTTCTGCAATTGTTCAGCTTCCTGTCACTACTAATTCTGAAGAGAGTTGCAAATTAAAGAAATTTAGCCCTAGTTTGACTTCTAAAACTATTCTACGAACACTCAAATTAGCCTCAGTAGACTGTCATCATATTCAACTTGCTTCAGGTGCACTGTGGAGTTTTTATCAAAATTTGGTGGAGAATGC
>JAPQLA010000001.1:29959343-29969417 GCA_029822935.1 Naso vlamingii | reverse complement strand
ATCACATGACCATGTGTGTGAAAGAGGATGCTCATGATAAAACAACATGAGTTTTTCACCTGTCTCTGCAGTCCACCTCAATTTTTAAGAGTTTTTTAGCATCTTTGAGCTATTTGCTGGTTTTGATTTTTATGGCCCACAACTTCAACGTTTCAGGTCACTCTCACCCTGATGTTTTAACTGTTTGCCAAAAAGTCTGTCACATTGTTCTGTTAACAGCTTTACTTTGCTGTTCCCAAATAGCCAAAATAAATATATATATAAATAAAAACATCTGCAGGTTTATCTAATTTTAAACCATGAGTTGTTCAAGGGCACAATTATTAATTCAAGGGAACAGTTGAAGCAATTAGATGTGAATTATTTATTCAGCTGAATAATCTGTGCATGCAAATAATTTATTATAGGGTACAAATAATTTGTACACCAGACATTATCAACACATTCACTGCAATGCTCAATTAAATAATAAAAAATTACTGCAGGAAAAAAGACTCCTGTAGCCATCCTGTGTGATTTTATCCCATCACGCTGCCCCCTCTGGCCAAAGCCTGGAGTGGCAGCAAACACCTCAATATGTATTGTTTTGATTGGATGACAAAAGGTGCGCTGAAAAGACAAAGATGTAGCCTGATGGTAAATCAGTGTCATGTTGTTATAGTAAGTCAGCGCTTGTTTTATAACTATGTCAGGCCCTGCTGTCACACTTTGAGTTGCAACATACCCAGAACAAACTATTGCTTCATTATTTGCCAACAGTAATACAGTCAGGCATATAAAGTCAGGCATATAAATGCTGATTACAGATCTGTATCACCAGGGGGGTCATGCTAACGGACTTGGAGTAAGTTTTATGATTCTAATTACAGCCTTGTAGCTCCAGGAGGGTAATGTTCCCCAGCGTAGGGAAGCAGCAGCAGATGTGTGGTGTTTCTACCGTCGTATCTCATGTCTTGTGCGGCGATCTGCCTGATTTATCTGTAGCATGGGGGTAGAACACTTCTCCCCTCTGACATTCACACCCACCACACTCGTACAAAAACATGCACAGCACCACGTACACGCTCTGCCGTCTGTTCACAATTCCCAGTTCTGACATTTTCTTTCAGCTTTTTCACATTTTCTGAACTCTGTGGAGATAATTCTCACTCTCTTCTTTTTTTTCATCCCTGCCGCCTTCCCTCCCTCCCAGCAGGGACACCACAAGGTGACAGCATCCATCACCCATCAACCGTCGCAAATCATCTGCTGACTGGTGTCTCAGAACAAGGAGTCTTAAATAAAAGTCACATTCATTTCCAGGAATTGGATTTAAAATCTTTTGTGTGTGTGTGTGTGTATGCGTGTTTGCATATTTGCATAGAATCTATCAGAGTGTGTTTTATTACACAGACACACTTTTTAATGTATGCAGGTTTGCCTGAAACACACTCACACATGCACACGCACGCACACACACACACACACACACACACACTCCCTCCTGTCCTTGTCACACAGCTGTCAATTGTGTCATTGCTTGACCTCCATGTCTGCCTGCATGCGTTGCTGTTTTGCTTCATTAGCATGATCAATACAGTCACATAATGGCTTTCTGCATTAGCATAAGAGTCAAAGTGTAGAGTCTAGTGTGTAGTCAGAAGGTACACAAAGGTGAGGTAAAGCAGCAACAAGTTCAGAAATTCAAATTTACTGATGTTTCCAGTATAACCCGCTAGGCCAGAGGCCCCACAGTCTAAAATTATCATGGTACTTGAGTCATAATACGAAATTATCAAGCTAGTGCAATATTTTGAGTATTGCAATATTATATATTGCAATTTTTTTTCACCCTTTTCAAATGCAAATCATTTTCCCAAAGTAAAACTCTGTCATCCTCATCTATTTTATCTAATTAGATAAAGTTTTTGGTCTGGTTATCTCAGTTCAATAATTTTCTTATTGCATTTTATTACCTCACCAGACAGTGAGTGCTTGCACCATCTAGTGGACTGAAAAAAAAGTGATTTTTATTATTCTATTATTTATTTTATACGAACTCAATAAAAAGTTCAGTTTGTATCAATACTTGATGTCTGTGAATCGATATTACATCCTCATGCAAAATATCGTGATATTACACGGTATCAGTTTTTTCCCTTATCTCTGTTACCCACACTCACATGTGCATCCACACACACTAGACAAATTAATGAGCTTGTTGTCTTTTTTTAAAAATGAAAGTTAGTGTGATTATACCTTCAAAATTGCACAAAACCAAAGTCTTTCAGTGTTACTGAAAGGAAAGGAAGCAGGATAACAGGACTGTCCAAAAGCTTTTGGCGAAGAAGCTGCTTTCTCTGAGAGAATTATTGTGTATTGTCTGTTGAAGGCAAGCTGCCCAGTTGAATCAACAAACCCTGACAGGCCCAGTGTAGAGGAGAGACACAAATTTTTACCTTTGTCAGAAGCAGACAAACCACTGGACACTGCATCAAAAACTCCACGTGTGGAAGCCTGGAGATGAGCGGCGTCAGCACCAAATGCAAACATCAGGGAGGGAAGCTAACAGACAGAGAGCAGAGACACACAAAGGCTTAATTAGCCTGTTCAGAGACAAACTGTCACTAACCCAGCATCTTTGAAGCACAAATGAAAATACACCATAAGGATCTTTACAATTGGCAGACTGACGTAGATGATTGTATAGACTCACCGCTCTGTACATCCATTAAACCACCCACAAAGAAAGCTTTTGAAAGTTGTGAATTGTCATACTATTCACATTAAAATATCATACATAGACACTTAAAACAGCCTCAGCTCAATCTTGGTACCCAGTCTGGTTTTGTCTGGTGACGATTTGGCCTCTGGCGACAAACAGACAACATTTCAGGGCTTCTAGTGTAGCCTGTGGATCTGGATAATTGATGACAGACAGCCAGGCCAAGACTTCCTTATCCGTTTTTGAAGTCTGAGTAAAAGATTCAGTTTCATTTTCATAGAGATTAGGGGAAGGTGCTGCTCTTGCAACAACCTTTTCCTGCAGCTGAGTGTTTTAAATCTTTGTCCCTGCTGTCATTTAATTGTCAAATAGCAGAATATAGTATTCTAGTGCTTTAGTACTGTATTTTATTGTTAGCTGGGTATTGTTAGCAGAATCTGCTAACTACTGATGTACTTATGACCTCTTTTAAATCACTCTATCCACTACATCTTGATGTTGCCTACCTGTATTTTGTTATTATTTTCTGTATAACAGTGTTTGGTATGTTTTGTACATCCTGGCTACAAATTAGTTTCTCTAAAAGGATAGTAAAGATGCCTTGAACTGTCATTAAGAAAGAGCTCATAAAAAGCTAATTTGTCTTCAGATGAATGCCAGTGAGTTTTGAGATTGAATTTGGGCTAGTGCATTTTGCCTCTGATGCTTTCCACACAAACTATTTACTGGCATACAAGCAAAGCCCACTCAAAAGTAACATCAATACATCTAGTCCATTGTCAGATATGCAGATGTCTGTCACTTGAGATTAATCCCAGCTGGACTGAATTTTCATTGAGTGTTTTGGAATGAACGACTAAAGGGCCATTTCGTCATTATTTCTCTCTTCTTTTGTTATTTGCTTTGTTTTATTGACATTTGTTATTTATTGCTTTTTTCAAAAATTGTTCCGATGACAACTTTTTACAATGAGGTAACTTGTCACCATTGTTTGGTCACCCATCCTTGCAGCACACACTTAGTGTCTAAAGGGAAAAGCACCTATTCCTCTTAGGGTGCCCACAGGATCTAATGCCAATGTGCCCAGTTGTCATTTCATTGCTGCTTATGTATCATCTGTGCTTTTGTTTGAGAGCATTACCAGTGATATACACTCTACATGTGAGCTACTTTATGAATAAGAAAAAGAGCCTGTTCTCCATTTAATGTCATGCATTGCTCCTCATGCTCCATTGCATCTGTTTGTATGTACAGTGCAAGTGTATTTATGTTTGCTATGCATGATGCACACTCCAGCCAGGCTTTGCCTCATTTCAATTGTTTCTGTGATTATGTGCATCCTGTATGTGAGCAAGTGTCAGTCTAGCTGTGTGTGTGTACTTGTCTGCGTGAAGCAGTTGCCCTTTAATGTGTGTTTTAAGTGTGTGTTTGTGTTTGCGAGGGACCCGCTGCATCAGTAAGGGGGCCACTGGAGTCTCATCTCCTGGCTCAGAGATGGGGAGCTACCCGGAGGGATCACCTGCACTTTAAAACCCAACAGCCTCACAATCTGTCAGTGGAGGAACACAAACACATCTGATTAAAGAAAAAAGGAAACTGAAAATGGGATGAAACTGTCGAGAGAGGTAGAGGAGGAACAGAGAGATGAGACGACGAAGAGGTGAGCTCTGCACTGGTATTCCCAGGTGCATGAAAATGTGGAAATGGAAAGAAGATTAAAAATAAGAATTTGACATTTCACTGTCCCTTTTTCTACTCGAATGCCTTCTGATCACATGGCTATTTAAAAACACCCCAAAAAGCTTTTACATTGAAATTAGGCAGAAGGAGCACACTGTATTTCATTTCATACTAAATCAATGGTAATGTTGTTGGCAGCCTCGAGAGATTTTAAAAATCTGCTTTGCTCTCTCTTCTGTTTGATGCATTGTATTTTAGACCTTCTCACTGCAGGGAGTTGCCAAACTAGAAATGAATAATTATTGTCTGTCAGCCTTTACCTGTTCCTCTTATTCTATACCTGCATTCATACAGCCTGTTAGCCATCGGAGGCTATGCAGCTGAGTTGGAAAAGAGTCGACCTCACCTCCTGTCCTACATTAAGGTCCTCCTCAAATTCACTGGAGAATGACATTTCCTGAGAATACTCTTAACAGCAGGCTAAATATAACTCTGATTGTTCTTCTAATAAGCACTCAGAGAGTAAAAATGAGCAGGTTGGAGAAGGGGACGGTGGTGGAGCAGCTGGTGATCAGGGGAGGGGGATTCAAGGGAAAATAATGATAGCAAGACAAGTGACTTTTAAGGTTCTATATCACTCTCGAGGTATCTTGGTGTGAAGATAATAATTTTAAAGGGAACATAATTTGACAGTTCTCTTTTTCAGGTTGTATAGCTGCACATTTTTAACATAGACTGCTACTCCAAAAGACTTTTTAGTAAACAAAAGCTAAAAGCACATCTAAGTTCTATACCAAGTTATACTGCTGTACCACTCATGAGTGTATAGTGGCATTAATTTAAATACAAGACTGAAATGTGTGGTCACATTAGCAGTTCTTTGGGGCTGTACTTCCTGTAAGTTGAATTTTAATGCTTTCATTGGTAATGCTAATGTGGTAACAGTCACTTAAGTCATCATCTTAGGCCACGTTTCGACGAGAGCAGCCCTTCTAAAACCAAAACTCTTTCCTTTGCGTCTTTACGTGAACAACCGAAAGCGCAGTAGTACGCATGCCAGGCCAGCAGTCAGCGGTGTAAGTTTGTAATGACATACCATCAGAAGTTGTTTACTTCCTGTTGCTGCAGAGCCCTAAGCAGCCTCAAATTTAAAAAAAATTCAGCTGTGGTTTGACTTCTAAAATTTTTCTACGAACAATTAAATTTGCCTCAATCGACTATCGTCATACTGGACTTGCTTTGCTTTTGCAGTTTGGTAGTGGCTATTACAGAATGCACTGACTTGCGCTAGCATTAGCATTAGCTTTGTCACCGCTTTCACAGGCTTTGCATTTTGCCAGTTTACACAGGTGGAAAGAAGGTTGTGGTTTCAAAATGATTACACTTTGGAACCCGGTTTCAAAAGTTTGGGGTTTCAGGGGCGCCAGCACAATGTTGTCATGGAAAAGAAAGGCTGAACTGCAACAAAAGTGTTTGACTTGATGCACAAACTTGTGCTGTCTAAACTGGGTCTTAGTTTAGCTGAGCTACTTTAGCTCAGTTGTGGCTGATGAGAATCTCATTAGTTTGTGTCAGTATTAAACCAAAGTACAATATTTGGGGACTGCCAAGATTATTACAACTCATTCTGAGGGGGCGTCTTCATGTCGGCGTCTTAGTGGCACTTTGTGCAAAGTTCAGGGTCTCACTAAACTCATCAGGGTTTGTTGTCTAAAAAACCACAAATGTCAGCTCAAAATTTAGCCTTTTTTCATGTGGTTGCCCCCTAGCCCTGCATAAAGAGGGGGCTTACTAAAGTCATTCAGATTAATCCTTTAAGGACCGTGAACGTCTCACAACACTTCAACCAAACACTGAGGTAAGTCCGGATCAGTGATGTGTCGTTTGTGAACAAGTTGGCCCGATAAGCATGATTTACATAGGCTGCCCATACATAAAACATTGTCAAATAAAACTACAATACGCATGTGTAAGAGTGTTTAATGTTTTTATATTTTTTAAGGTTTTCATACCAAACACAGTGGTATTTGGGAAGTTGTAATCTTCAGTATAATTTGTCTACATTTGATAATATAGGTCATATATGTTCAGTCATACCAAAAATACATCAGTTAATCTTTCTGATTCATAAAAAACAGAAGTGGTGATTAATGTAGTTTACAGAGAAACTTTTCAATTGTTAAACTCTTCAAGTTTCACAGAGAAGATGATGCTTTTTCTTGCAATTTGCTGGTATAGAGAACTCTTTCTAAATAGTAATCACTGGTGATCTTCATTTAATTCTATGTAATTTCCCTTTCTGACTGTGTATTTTACAGGCTTCATTTCACAGCACTGAGTGATGATGCAGACAGATTTAGATGGTGCAAATGGCTTAGCTTGCTGTTTGCTTGATGTAATCAGTGTGAACTGTATGGTACAGTAAGTCAGGCACTGTCAGAGTACACAAAAAGCATCTATCCACCCCCACCTCACCTGTCATTCAGTCGCACAGTCCCTTAAAGCTCCTGGATCACAGTGGGCTCAAACAGGCTCACAGAGCCACAGCTGTGAATCCCGGGTGGTTTTCATAAAGGCAACCAGCTGCTGACATCCAGCCAATAATTTGCATACATTAATAATACCCACATAATGGTTATACTGTACTCCCCCCACTAGAGAAGACCTGTGATTAAATTATACATCCAGACATAGATCACTGTCATCCATCATAGCGATACCCTGTCTGAGGAGAGTTCACCATGTATTCTCTTCTCCCAGCAGGGTGGAAACCATCCAATCAAGTCAGCTCAAACATCAACACAAATTAGCATTCAGATATTCATTCATTCAAATGAAAAAAATCCTCCCATCAGTGCCACCTGCCTCAAGCGTCCAAACATATTGCAGTATTTAGCAGCAGCTCCTTAGCAAAGAACAAGTCGAACCTCTCAATGCACATAAGAGTTAAACTCTGAAATAATTACCCAAGTCAATGGGTGCCACTATCTCTACGATTGGTTGAGTGCTCAGGCGAAAGCTATTAAGTTTTCCTTTCTATTTTTTTCGCAGGATTTCAATTAAAAAGCTCTGCGAAAATGGTGGGCCTATCTTTAAACGATAGACCCCCAGAAATCCCTTCTCGAGGGAGGACCTATTGTAGTGTCCTCATCAACACTCCAATTAGAGCCTGCCTATTATCTTTTATGATAAAAAAGGGTATTACCACAAAAGCACCTTATCCTCCTCTCCTAAAATAACTCTAGCTTTTCACCCCATAATTTCATTACAGGAAGATAGTCATTCATCAATTAGAATGGTAATTTTCATTAATGGCGCCTGGTCTCACTGAATTTTGAATAAATTGTCCATTCATTTGGATCTCATTCTTTGGTTCAGTAATATCTCATGAATATAGTCCAAGATATGAATACAAACACTGCAATATCTTTGTGAAAATGCAAGGGCAATTGAGAGAGAAATGTAGAGCGCTATGGCAATATAACATTAACAGATACTCGGTACTTTATAAAGCAGCTAATACACCAACATTAGCTTAGCTTTCTGACTTTAGTCCAACAAATCATCCTGGTTCTACGAAGTGTTTTCATTTAAGGGATAGTTCACCTGAAGATGAAGATTCAATACTCATCCTCCTACTGATGGAAGGTCTGGTGAATTTTTTTAGTTAACAGAACACTGCTGTCTCCACTGGACTATGTGGAGGACTTTACATACCTGGGAAGCCTTGTAAGCAAAGACAGTGGAGCAACGGGGCAAAAAAGGACACTAAAGCAAGGCTTGTTTAGCATTTGCAAGACTTCAGATGATCTGGAAGTCCAGGCAATACAATGTTAGAACTACGATTTGACTTTATAACAGAAATATTACGATATTAGCCAGTTAATTTGAGTTACTTATACCTATTCAGAGCGCTAGCGAGGCTGGCCAGCTAAGCTTAAGTCTATGGCTGCAGTCTGGAAACAGCAGCTCTCAACAGTTTGTAGTGTTCAACACAAACTCAAACCTGACTGAGAGCCCAACTTTACTTTTAGTCTTAATTTACAAAGAGGCATCTCCTCCGCTTGTCCTAAACAGGTCCTAAATCGTTATGAGGGTCCTTGCTCGTTTAATGAATGAAGTGAAACACAAGTTGAGGCTGCTGTGCTGTGATCTGTAGGCACACTGCAGAACTTCTATCTGCTTCTGTCAGTATGAGGGCGAGTAGATGATGACTGAATTTTCATTTTTGGGTGAACTGTCCCTTTATTATATATTAACCTTAAATGGGCTTCCTCTGATGCACTTCTTAAAACATACTGTAAGTACATTATAATCCAATAATCGTTAATTCTCACCTCTTGTAGAAATGTCTTATTTACTGAAATTGATTAAGCGGGCAGCTGTTACTCAAGTACTTTGCTGCATTCATGCTTTAAATTGGTCCTGATAAGAAATGATTTCATTACATTCTGACACATATTTCCTCACTGATCAGAGTCCAATATGAAAAACTTCAGAATTCTGTTGAGAGATTTCAAAACACCACAAGTGCTTTCTCACATCATGCCGTGTAGTTGTGCCTGTCTGATCTTTTTGCAGCCAAAGATCTAAAAGTTTCGCTGCTGTTTTGGTTTGAATACCTCAGTGTGAAGCAGTTAAATAAAAAAATAAAAAAGAGACATCCAGTTTCAGAAACAAGAAAAGCTTCGGGCATGCCTCTGGAAATGCCTTCTAGAAAAGATCAAATGGAATATAAAGCGTTTGTTCTGAGGCCCTGAGGATGCGTACGTATATGATTCAGAGAATAGAGGACAGGCAATTATAAAAACACCTGAAACTACACGGCATAACAGAATAGTTTGCATTTTTCCACATTCTGTTCAAAGTCAACACAGATTGCCGAATGACAGGCAAAAAAACATTCCAACTATTTGAGGAGACGATGTCACAGAGGCAGCATGAGTCATGTTGCTGCTGACTCAATAACTGAACTGAAATAGTTTGGGATTAATGAAACACAGTTGCTGCTCAATAAGCAGAAGATCCTCACACATACGCCCAACAATAAGGGATGTCTGTTATCAGACATGGCACATGTTGCTTATTTGTTTGTCTCCAGTAATTTGCTGCAAAACACTTTATTCATCAGCCTTGATTTTCCCTGTGGCAAGCGAGTTCGTGTGCATGTGTGTTTATTTGTGTCCTGCTGAGCCACCAGCCTGGGTGTTTATCGGTCCCGCAGAGCAAAAGGTTCCCCGCCTCATTTGAAGCAGTTTCACTGCGCTTTTTGTGGCGTCTCTCCCACATTATGTGATTTCCTGAACTGGACTCATAAGCTGTCACAAGCTATTCTCCTCACACAAAGAGACTGAGCTGATAATGACAACCTCTGGTTTCTGTTTTCAACATGGTTTTGATGTTGGATCAAAATCCTCATTTCCACTGAGCGGTACAGTTCGGTTTGGTACGGTACCCCACAATCTGGCTTGCATTACCACTGCCAGCCGTACCCTTACTTGGTGGGCAGTAGGCCTATTGCTGTGTTGTGCTGCGCACTGTAACAGCGCCATGCCTCTTTTTCCAGGTGAAAATATTTCACCCACATAAACCAGCAAAAATTCATGCACATTTTCTAAAGGTTTTGAAGATTCAATTGTTATTAAAGCAAATGTCATCATGAAAGAAAGGCAAACGCAAATGAATTATAT
>JAPQLA010000001.1:29883045-29902400 GCA_029822935.1 Naso vlamingii | reverse complement strand
TGTATATTTTACATATGTCAAAGCACTTTGTGAACCCCTGTTTTTGAACAGTGCTACACAAATAAAGTTAGTATTATTAGTAACTATGTTTGAGGTGAAAAGATAATGTACAGTTATCACCTAGTGAACATCCAGTGCCAACTTCACATGAAATGTGAGGATTGTTTAATGTGTAGTAGTTGGTAACGTTAGTTTTTACAGTGGTTACCTTGTCAAAACATCATGACATTTGTTGTGCCCTCACTCCCTTTTGTCTGTTATGTTAACATGCAGATTAACAGGAGCTATGAGAGAGAATATGTCTCAAGGCACAATCCAATATCCAAATGAAAATAAACAGGCATCACCAAATGAAAAATGTGGATGAGTTTTCTTTCTCTAGTTTGACTGAGGTTTTGGTACAGGGAGCAATACTAGAGACAATCTGAGTTTTAATTGTACTCAGTATCTATTACATGTTTACTGCTGTAATAGGTTTGGTCTCTTTGATAATGTCTGAGGCTATACTCTGGTTAAACATACATATATTCTATATTTACCTATCTATAGATAAAACTATTATGTGAGTACAGCCTACCTCATATGTTTAAATACATAAATCAGCAATCAGGCTACTACAAATTAAGCTATAACTTATCATTGTGATTGCCTTATAGAGGAAACAAAGACACACAAGTGCTGATAAATCTAAAATGAAAAGTGACTTGTGCTTTGTGTAATTTATTAACCAGGTACTTTTTTACTTTTACTTGATTAATTTTTTCAGTGGGATTATTGTACTTTTACTTGGGTACAGATTTTCAGTGCTCTACCCACCACTGCCGGTATCTATGGCATGCCACAGAGAGATCCACCATAACTGGATGAAAGCATCAGAGGGAAGCGCTCCTCTCCGTCGTACCCTCCCCTCATGTTGAATTCCAGGGGGAGGAGAGTCATTGATGCCTACTTGACCTGTCTGGTTTACATATTCATAAGGAGATGGAGAAGATGGATACGGCCTGATGTTCCATTCGCTCTAACTTGATTTTCCCTCTCTCTCTCTCTCTCCTTCTCTGTCTGTCTCCTCCACCCCTCACCCCCACCCCCCACGGTGCACACACAGGCCTCCCCAGCAGGCGGTGAGGGTGACAGACAGCAGGGCTACAGCGGGTCTCCTCCAGTCAGAGTTTCGCCAGTCACTGCTTGTCAGTATTTTGCACCAGCAGGCAGCGACACAATGACTGTCACATGAGAGATGATGGCACTCTGCCACTCACATATGCTAACGCTGTTATATATGGTAATTTTATTGTTCTCCTCTGGTATAGAGCAGGGTGTGCTATATATGGGAGAACCATTGTTTAGCTTATATCACTGTGACGCATGCATTTTCCCCTCTTTATGAAGCTGTGTGCCATTATGGTATTGGTCTCTAGACAGAGGTCTGTTTTGTGTATCTAGAAGGTGAAAAATGGTTGATTTGTAAGGTTAGAATTTTTTTAGGTATTAAATTAGAGTTGGCAAGTTTAAGTATAAGAGTTGAGACTGCAACTGACTGGTTATTAGGTTTGACGGGATTACATTTATTTCTTGGTTGGAAACAGCAATTTTCACCAGGACCCAGGAGGATTTGTAGCCACTAAGAGTTCAGTTTTTTCCTTTTTGGTTTCATGACTTTCATTTATGCCAAATTTTCCTCAAACACACACACTTCGTTAAAGTGACCCCATGACTTCTAACTCATTAGATTTCTTGTCTTTCTATTAAGAGAGCGACTGCAAAAATGAACTAAAGAGGCTGAACGAAAGTGAGAGACAGGAAACAGAAAAGAGAGGGAAAATGAGCAAGGGACCTAGAGGTAGAGCATAAGGAGAGATTGCATGTCGTGGCTTGGCATTGTAATGTGTGCAGATTGGTGGGGGAGGCGGAGGCCTATAACTCAGCTTGATAATAACCGAGGCCAGAGACCATAGCTCACCTTGCCACAGCTCTGCCACAGCCCACCTTTGCGGGCTAAATGCTTCTCATCTGCTCTCTAGACTCGTGCGCTCCTCACACCAATCAACACAATTATAGTTCTCACCATCCATCAGTGGGCAGATGAGAAGGGATGCACTGTTGATGTGCCGTCTCTCTCACAGGCTTAATAGAGATTCGGACAGTGCCAGCTTCCTGTTGAATACTAAGATGCAACAATTTATTTTAAACTGCAGTGGTGGTCAAAAAAGGCCACTGAGCAAATAAGATTTACTTGAGTGTTGTTCTGCAGTATTTTAACGAACCACTTGAATATTTACATTTCATGTTGCATTACAATAAAGACCCACCGTGTTTCAGAGGGAAATGATTCTACATTTACTTGACAACTTATTACTGACTTCACTGTAAAACATCAGGGATTTTGTTGAATCGACTAATCTTTTCGCATTAACTTAATGTAAATACATTTTTATATGAGGCTTAAAATATTTTTCAAACCACTTTAGAAAAAATAAATAATTCACGTAACTTAAAAAAATAAGTCCTTAAGATTTTAAAGGGACCCAATATTTGCAGAATTCCCAGAGTGCTACTTACTATAGGTCCCTTAGAGATGTTTAGTGCAGTTAAGATTTGTTATTTTATAATAATAGAAACGAAGCTGACTATGACGAAGCTTGGTATTAAAAAATCAGTCTGTACAGACCAACATTTATAGTTTCACATCATTAAGTGCAGTGTCTCGTGTTGATTTCTTACTATCTTGACTTCAAACAAGTGCAAACATGAACACCTGCAGCTCATAGATTTTCATGTCAAATAAAGAAATGACTTAAAACTGAGTTAATGTGAATGGAAAGCAACTTTTGATTCACATTTAACAGTCAGGCTGAACGGGTATTTATTGTTTTTTTTGTTTGTTTGTTTGTTTTTCAGCCACAGCTCAACAAAATCATTTGAGTTTAGCTGAATAGTAGCCTACTGTAATTGGTGCTAAAATGATACATATAGCCAGCATATAGCTATCTAACCTTAGCACTCACTCGCTAAAGCCAAAGCTTTTTCTTCATTCACCTAATGTACTCGTCACCTGCAGCCACGTCCTCTTGACTTTCTCATTGCTAGGAAAGGAGCAGAATGAAAGTTTAATCATTATTTTTTAACTCAGATCTGTTTAAACAACACAGGACACAACACTGCGGCATATTGAAAAGATGGGGCTTGGACCCGGATGTGGTATTTTGAAAGGGTGTTACATCACAACTTGAAGACCAGGTACTTTTGATGCATTTTATAACCTTTCACACCGTCTACTTCTCACGGAAAGTATAAGTCAGACTGCACAAACATACAAATAAAAAGATGCTATTAGTTGCATACTGGCATTCTTTCCTCCTTGCCAAGAAGTTTTTTGTTAATCCTTTTTTGCTGATTGAAAGAGCATGACTAATCCACTCATGTCTTCGTCCTACAAGTCCACTTGCTGTCACATTGAAGAATGACATTTCCATTTGGAAATCAGCTTTGCAGTTTTGCTTCATCAAGCATATAGTAAAGATAACTTTAATTGTTTGTCTTTGTAGGTTGTAACATTTGCTCGTTTATGCCACAGCTGCTAAAGTTAGCATGGCTAATTGTGCTCTCTAGGATGAGTCTGAACATTGCTCTCTAACTCCCCAACTTCTGAACAGGAACATTTACTTGTAAAGGTCATTAAGCACCCCTGTGTGGCCACGATGCACTGCATTGTTGTAAGTTACACACACAAACACACACACCTTTCATCATGAGGGTTTGGGTTAGCCCCTTTTGTCATCACCAAGTCGATTCGGATCCACTAAGAACTACTTTTACAGTAATTTTACTCTCCATCCTCTTCATCCATTGATCCATTTTTTTTATTTTTACCACTTATCTGTGCAGAGACTGTCCTTTAAGGAAGAATGACAGAAACAGTTGTTTCAGCAAGTGCAGCATAACAACATATGTTCACACTGAAGTAACAAATCTGTCGAGTGACTGTAGTAATTTTGACTGGCGCAAAACAGGAAATCAAGTGATAAAATGTCTACATAGAGATTGGCTGGATGGATGGATGGATAAAAACAAACAAAACACAGATTTTAAAACATAAGATTGATGTGTGTTTCCCCTTCCAAATGATAGTCAAAAATTATTCTTAGTCATGACCACAATCTTTTCTCCAACCGTAACCAAGTGTTTATTCTTGTGAACATGATGATGAAGGTCTCCTAACCTTAATGACATAGTCATCTTAACACAAACCAAGATCATTCCCAAAACCTTTTCAGTGTCACCAGAATTTAACTGTAGTGTTGTCACATTATAAAACTGTAATTTCATCTGTGATTTGTGACAGAGCTAGTCAGAAAAGGAAGTTAAACATGTTGTAAACATTTAGAAAGTATTTTGTCATTTTATTTAAAGGACTTGTTGCGTTTATGGGTACAAGGGCTGACAGTCCAGTGGCAAACTGTGCACACATACATTGAGCCTCATTCACTAATATGTGCAAAGAAACCCTCTTACTCTAGGCACAAAATGAGTGTGCGTGCAAAATCACCATCAGATTCATGACACATGCATACCGGCCTACTTTGTTCTCATCACCGTGCATATGTTAGTGAATCAAACTCATTCTAAACTGACAGGCTCGTGCCCAATATATGCAATCAGCATACTGACACACCACTATTTCTCTATATAAGGACGTCCGTTTGGCGTACCATGAAGACTTCAGTGAGATGAAGAGAGAAGTTGCAAAGACGAGCTGTAGAAGATAGCCCAAAAGTTAGAAAAAACAAACGGATTTCACAGCAGTGGAAATTGACAGAAAAGTGTCTAAGTGAAAGCCAGACAGGCACATTTTTCCTAAGTGTGTCCTCAGGAGCGACAATGTTCAGACGATGTTAAAAGGGGAAAAAAGAGAAAGAAAAAAGAGCTCACACTGCATAAAGTTAATGGTTCGATTATAAAGTTGATGCAAAAACAAAAACGAGTATCAAACCGGAAAAAAAGAAGAAACAGGTGGAGGACAAGAATGTGACAGCCGAGACTGGCATATGGACAGTCATCCTTAAGTGGGATTTGTCTGAGGAATTAAGGTGAAAGTGATTATATTTAACAAGAATAGGTAACTTATTTTTATAATTATTGAGATACCTTATTGCCTGCGTCTTTTGTAATTAAGCTCAGTTTTATAAGGGCAACAATATATTCAAATGAAAATTGCAATTTAAACAAAATTTTTCATTTAGAAATGTTGATAGCAACATTTTTTTTTAAAATTGATTTTTATGCAAAGGGAATCGCATGCTTTACAAGGCTCAAAGTTTGATGTATAGTGGTCAGAATATTTAGGTGGGGAAAAAAAAGATAAATAGGATAAATTATAACAGGATGGTTAAGAGGTTTGCAACATTTGTTCTTGTCCTGGAATCCTGGAATACAAATTGATCTCAGGTTATTAACACATCACGTTTCTCATATACTGTATTAATGACACTTGGTTATACATTTATCACAAACAAGAATCAAACATACATATATAGCCATAACATATGCATTTGTACATGCACCTAACCATACACATACTCGTGCACAAACCATATGTACATACATACATTCAGATCTAATACTGTATATACATTAAAGATTTTGTCTGTCATTTAAAAAAAGGGAAAAAAGAAAACAGATGTGCTATAGTATCTTTGTCAGTCATCTGGGCTGGTTATGTTATTATAGATTTGCACATTAATCTGATTCCAAATTTTGCAGTAGGGGGTATATATGGAATTAGACATTTGTTCTAAACTTATTAATGTTTCAAAAGTTTGCATCCAAGATTTCTCATTAATATTATTAATAGTCTTCCAGTCAGTGGCTATAACTCTTTTGGCGCTCATAAATCCAACAGTCGCAGTCTTTTTTATAGTAAGGCCATCTTTTATCATCCATATAATTCAAAATACATAACTCAGGATCTAAGGGGATGTTTTCTTTAATATTTGTTGATTAAAAAAAAGCTAATTTTTTCCCCAAATACTTGCAGTTTGGGACATTTCCATATCATCTGAAAAAAAAAAGACCTTTCTCCTTATTACAATGACAACACATTTCATTTTTATATAACTTCATAAGTTTAAGTTTTCTTGGGGTGTAATATATCCTGTTTATAAACTTAAAATTTATCGTTTTATTTCATGCAGAGTTCGAAATTTTATGTATTTTCTGCCAGATTGATGCCCAAATAGGTGTTAATGCTCTTCTTCGGACCATTTATAATCTTGGAAACTTTACTGCCTATATGTTTGTTCCTTTTTATTATCGTTATTAATTTAATTTCTGTTATTTCAGGTAGTTTTATGCATTCTCCAAGAAATTTTGCAAGTTGTGATCTGATCTGTAGATACAACCAAAAGTCTTTATTTATCAAATCAAATTTGTTTTTTAGCTGTTCAAAGGACATCATAACACCTTCTGTAAAAAGATGCATCAACAAGGAGATCCCTTTTCTTTCCCATTCTTCATTCACTAATGGTCGTCTTTTCACCAAAAATGTGGGATTATGCCACAATCGGGTATTCGGTAAGTTGTGGCCATTGTAATTTTGTAGTGTATGCAAGTGCTTTGCCACCTCACAAGAAATTTTGATAATAGGATTGTGGTTGTCTTTCGAATATTTTGGGCTGAACCAAAATGATTTAAGAGATTAAATAATTTAACAATTAAAATGGTCGGAGCAGGCAATGTTGTAGCCTAGCCTATAGGTAAAGTTTTTATTTATAAAAATTATTAATAAGGATGAAAGGACTTCAAGTTCATGGTTATTTAATACTTTTGGCTAATGTAACAGAGTGGTGCCTGAGGGCACCCACAACAGGCATCATTACATCAGTTATTTAGTAAACATTTGTTCAAAAATTATAAAATCTTTTACCTTTTAAGCTGTTCCAAAAAAACGAAAGATGTTTTGCAGTCTTTTCATGTTAATTCTTTACCATAAGTTTAACGTTACTGGTGAAAAAAAATCATTTCATGCACTGTGGCTCTCAAGGGCATCTTTTAAGGTGGAATGTTTTCTTGCATGTTGTTCAATGCAGGAGTTAACATGCTCGTGAAATAATAAATCCTTAAAAACCAACATAACAACTTGAAGAGGATTTTTTTAATCACACATACATATCATACACGTACAGTAGCAAAATGTCTGAACTTCAACCACAATTCGTTTGCTTTTGCCTTTCATGCATGATGGCACTTTAGTAATGATTAGATCTTCAAACAGTTTTATAAAATGAGCCTGAATTGTTACTGGTTTATGCTGGTGAAATTTTTTCACTTGGAGAAAAAAGTGGCAGAGCTCCGTTTGGTTGCGCTCTAACAGCACACAGGATTAGAGCATTTTATATTTTCTAAGACAGCCATGCCTTTGCATTTGTTCGTACATATGGTCAAAAGAAGTTCTAAATTTGTTCACAAAGTACAAGCAAATTTAGGTAAGAACATTTTGATGAATCACAGATTTGTGTGTCAAACGTTCGGAAGCACGGTTTGAGCACAGATTTGCGCGTACGCACTGTTAGTGAATGATTCCCATTGATACCACCTCTAATGTCCACTGGAGGGGCACACCTTCTAGGGTGCCCTACCAGTGGACAAAATGTTGTTAAGTGCCCTCAAGAGGGCCCTTCCAAGTGGAAAAAAACCTGGTAAAGTGCCCGACGACTTTTTGCACACTGGCGTCCCACTGCATACAACAAGTGCCCTTTTTACTATTTTCGCCCCTTGCCTGTCAAACATTCTGAGTCTGCCAGCGTTTCAGGTATCTTCAGAGAATCAGCGACTCATGCACACAGACCCCAGCCCTCCAACAACTAATAAATTGGCATGCATCAAATGATAATTATGACTCTACAGAGAGTTGCATCAGGCCATTATAGACCTAATGAGTCTTTGTATCTCCACCATGTCTCTTGATGTGTATGCAAACAGCCCTTGTGTGTTTGAGTGGTTCTACGGTTCCTGTGGGAGCTCCGTGTACGTGCCTGCTCAGTGCCATAGCCAGGATAGGTGGCAGCTCAATTGAATAAAGGGTCTCACAATGCAGCCAACGTGCTGAATTCACAATGAGGAGTGGATTTACACCCCCACGTCTGTGTGTCTGAATTAACATTTCTATGTGTTTGTGTGTGCAACTGCTTTCATCTCCAACTGGGACATCTCCATAAATGCTACAGGCGATAAATCTCTACACCCCATGGGGACTTATTGGTCTTGTTACAGGGAAGTGTCCAAGCTTTAGTGGACTGAAGCCCAGACTAAGATCTCGTAAAAGAAAAAAGTAAAGCACCATTGTAAGAGCTATTGGATCCATCCTGCTTTCATAAAACTGGGTTGGGTTGCTGTGGGTGTGGCAGGAGTTACCTACAAAAAGGCTTAGTGGAAAATAGGAGAGAGGCAAAAAAAATTAAAATGCATGGCCTAATTTAAGGCACTGACATGTGAGGTTACAGTCAGCATTTCTTCAGGAGCCTTAAAAAAACAAGGTGATTCTGACAATCTGTCATGGTCCACGCAGGAGAACACGAAGGCTAGCATCAGCCAGTCTGCAAAATCCTCCCATACTTGCTTAATATTCATTACACTGGTGTTCATGCCAAGCAGCAGTGACAGCTGACATCTTTGTTTGGAAGTTTCTGTCACTGGGAAGCTAAAATTTGCCTCCAAACTTGAGAGAAGATTGTTTGAAAGAGCTTCCACAGCAGCGGTGTGGGAACAACGAGACAACGCTAATTCTACACCTGCCATCATTATGCTCCCCACTTCCATGGCTTCCTCACTTTCTCTTGAACAATAAGCCCACAAAAGGATAATTGCATGCTGCAAAAAGCGTCCGCTCCTTTAAAGATTTCTATGTCTGTCTAGGAGGGCAGGATGCTCAATTTGTCTCAAATTGTCTTCACGGAATAAGGGGGGAAAAGCTATAAATTAGCTATAATAATAAGGTTTGGATATCAGGGAGTGTATCTTCACAGGCTGAACTGTCAGCTCTCAGCATTATTCTCACTTACAAACAACTGACCGAGAGAATGAGGGGATCAATTTGTCTCAGCCTGTTTCTGGTGTGAATGGAGCCCAAATTTCTTATCTCTTCAAAACACTGAAACTCCCTGCCTGCTCTGAGCAGAGATGCTTTCATTATTTGCCTATGAATCGGTATTTAGGGAGGAGAAAAAAAGCCAACAGAATATGGCATTATCTGAGCAGTGCCAAACACTCCAGCTGTGTGATATGGTGACTTGGAATGCTGATGTGTGTGTGTTTTGTGTGCACACATGTGGACTTGCATGCATGCTGTTGAAATGGAAGCACTAAGCTGGGTGAACAAAAGGTTCAGGAGCAAGTTGGTTAAGTATATCTGCACAGAGTCCATCAAAGGAATCTCTGTGCACTGAAAAAAGAGCACCAGCTCACACACACACACATATGCAAACACACACACACACACACACACACTTCCACAGTGAACACTACAAAGCAAAGCCAGCACTCTGAGTCAAGCCTCCAGTCTTCCTCTTCATCTCCTCTTCTCACCACTCGCCTTCTCTTTTTCTTTTTCTGCTCTCTGTCTCTTGCTCTCAATCTGTGTCAGCGGAGGCTGTTACGGCTCAATCAGGCTCAAGAGACGCGCAGGAGCACCTGCTCTTTGTCTGCCTTCACCCCCGCTCAAAAAGTAAGTCACTTCTCTTTCTTTCTTCCCACCTCTTTCTCTCCACTGAGTGTGCATTTGCTTGTCCGATAAAACTAAACAGGTGAGAGTTGGATGTCACTTTGCGCCTTCCTTCTCTCTCGCTCGCTCTCTCTCTCACTCGCTGTCTTCTTTACTCCTTATTCACTGTTTGCTATCTCGTATGACTAGCTCGTGCGCAGACTGATGAACAACCAATCCATATTCTGTGGAGATTACAGGGGCTTTGTAAAAGTGAAGGCAAGGAGAGAGTCTTGTGAAATGTAAACAGGGAGACTGATTGGTATTCTGAACTTTGATTCAAAGTGTGGTTTTGTCAATTTGTCGGTATTTCTGTGTTCATGTCAGTCTATTAGTCTGTCAGCCTGTTGGCGACTTTTGACCGCGCTTACCTCTGACTTTCACCTTTTACTCATCCCAGCGTGTTAAGATGCCCTACTAGTTACAGATGAGATTTGGTTCCATTAAAAATTCATATTTAGTAACAAGAAGCAGCACTTACATCCACTGGACAAACGTCATCTATCAATGCTGTCATAGTGACTTTTTTTCACATAGGCTTTGCTTAGCAGCTCAGTGTCCCACTGGCTACAAGGACAACCTAATCAGGTTGCAGTAGGCAGTGCGGCAGTAGTACAGTTTTTGCATCTCATTGCTTATTTCATTGACTTATAGTTGCGATGGCTGGCAGCCTATCAATGCAGAGTAATTACAATAGGCCAGTGTGAGGCTGAATAATTGATGTGCTTTTCGGAGCTGATGTAGGCTGAAAAACCTATCTGGCCAGAGTCTCGTCAGTAGTTTATCATGAGGTGAGAGAGGGGAGAGTGCAGCCTGACTGCCAATGCTTAGTGCAGTAATAATGATGCCGGTCTGGGCCTGTCAGCACCGGGAACACTGGGAGTTAGCTCTCATGCTGGTTGCAACTCAGCTATCAGCTTCAGCCTGGCCCTAGATCAATATGTGGAAGAGGAATGGTTCCAAGCAAAAGACACTCCCAAACTCTTGGACTGTCGATCAGCCGCCACTTAGCAGTGTCAGTCATGCACGGTGCCGCCATGCTGCTTTTCTATATGAGACTAGTGACAAACTAAAGCATATTTTTGATACTTAAAAGTAAATTAGGGATGGCCTGATTCTTTTTTTGTTTGTTTTTTTTAAATACAGATACAGATGCCCTGGCTTCAGGTATCAACCAATATCAAGCACCGATCCCATACCAGTGTTTTATTAATCAGCTGTATGCCTCACCAATCAACATGAGGCTTGGCTTTGCTTTTCTTTTACAAAATAAAATGTAACGACTAAATATACATATAGAAATGTACTGATATGTGTAATGGTATCCGATTCCAATTGACCCATTGTGTGCGATCTAGCTGTTTGTGTTGGTATCAGGCTGATTTTATTTTTATTTATTTATTTAACCTTTATTTAACCAGGTTAGTCCCACTGAGATTAAGCATGATTTTTCCAAGGGAGCTCTGGCCAAGACAGTCAGCAGCAAAAACACAAGGTTGCAGACAGACACAAACAGAGACAAAATACAATTAACAAGCATTAAAAATTGCAGTGGAAGAATCAATCAATTAATCAAATTTATTTTTGTATAGTCCCAAATCACAAATTACAATTTGTCTCAGAGGGCTTCACAAACTGCACAGGTGTGACATCTTCTGTCCGATGAGGAAAAACTTAAAAACCCTGAATCGATGGAAAGAATCAGGGAAAATAAGAAACCTCCGAGAAAACCGCAGAGGAGGGATCCCTCTAGGACGGACAGACGTGCAATAGATGTCACATGTACAGAACACAACAACAAAACAATCACTGTCTACACTATGTGATCACTATCACTACAAGGCTGCTGCTACATTTTGAATTATGAGATAAAGGCCTATATGAGTCAATAGATCCAGAAGGAGGTGAAGTCCACGAGTCCAGGAGCACAGTCTGTGGGTCAGAAGAACTTTCAAGGAGTCACAACCAGGCGAGCTAAAAACATCAACATCTAATGGATTCTGCCTCAAGATCTGTCATTTTGGATTTAAAAGCATTTATCGAGACCAGTCCCTTCATCTGTCATTCTGCAACATATTCCGAGCTGAGGGTGCAGAGTACCAAAAGGCCCTTTTTCCGATTTCTGTTCAGGCATTTGGTACTGAGAGCATAAAGAAGTCCTGGGAACGAAATGAATACTGTTCGACACTTTTCTGTGTGATAAAAACACAGAGGTATTGTGGTAGCAAACCAAGAATCGCTTTACATATAAAGGTGTGATGTGCAAGCCTACGGGTCGCCAGAGTAGGTCATCCAACCCCAGAGTATAATTCACAGCGGTAAGTCAGAGCTTTACAGTTTGCAAGGAACCTCAAAGATGCATGATAAGCTGTATCAAACATATGAAGACAATGAGCAGAGGCGTGCAAATACAAAACATCACCATAATCCAACACAGGTAAGACAGTCACAGCTACAACATGCTTTTTTGGTGGATTTGGTGATGCTAGTGCATCTCTGGAGTGAACAATAACAAATGATGGAGTGACCAGCTGTTTACAGGTACACATGGATACAACAAGGCAGTAGTGCTGTGTTGGTGAAGGTGGGTTATGTTGGTGAGACAATGATGTATGTTCGGCAGCACGGTGGCATCTGCAGCATGGTGGCATAGTGGTTAGTACTGCCGCCTCATAGCTAGAAGGTCCTGAGTTCAATGCCCAGCCGGGGCAGAGCCTTTCTATGTGGAGTTTGCGTGTTCTCCTCGTGTCTGCGTTGGTCTCCGGGCGCTGCGCTGCGCTGTGGCTGCCCACTGCTCCTCAGGGATGGGCCAAATTTCACTGTACAGTGTGTATATGTGACCAATAAAGTACCTTTACTTTTACATATGATCCAGGAAGGCTTCTTTAAGAAAAGTCCATGAATTTCGAGACTTTTCAGATACCAAAAAAGCTTCAAGGTGGTTTTCAAAACTTTGAGACAGAACATTTTAACTCTGAAAAGTCAACAGAGCAGCAATAGTTTTATCCACCATCACAACTGTAACCGGGCAAACAAATGAAAAGTAGCACATTGGATTGTGAACATTTGACCCAGCATTTTTTTTGTCAAAGGCCTATTGCATTGGCACTGTCAACACCGAAACTATCACAGTCTCATCCCAGCTTAGACTTCCTGCCACAAAGCCTTTCTACAGTAACTTGTGGTCAATTAAGGCTGACTTTAGATTTAGGGGAAGAAAAAACTATGTGGTTAAGAAAAAGATCTGCTCATAGTTAACTTTGTGAAACAGTCACAGTTTTTTAGCTTTAGACACCACAAAACTGGGTCAGCTAGGAGAGATTGGTTGATTTACAATCTAGATTTTACTTTTGCAAAGGTCTCGAACTTGGTCCTCCGGTCTTGTGTGAAACCAACCTGTGTCAGATGAGCAGGTGCAAAACTTCTAAAACTGATGCAGGGTTTGAGGAAGGGATGTGTCTGACTGAAAATGCCCAGCACTGTTACATGTCATCTGTGGACGCACGCTTGTCACCTGTCTGATGTTTTTCTACATCATTTTTTGATTTCTTGGATTTCTCAGAATAATGTTTGTGAAATTTGTGTTGCAGTGCTCTTAGGCTGTCTCGGGCTTCTGTCATTCCTCATTTATGATGAATTTCTTCCTCTGTGAGTGATTCAATGATGAGTCATTTACTCATCAAGACATCACATCCTGAACCTTTGGGGAGTCACGAGTGGGAACAAAAAAAAAATAAAAAGATAAAATAAAAAAAATAAAATAAACACCAGAAACTAAAGAATACAACACTACATAACCACACAGTGTTTGTTAATGGATAGAATGGCAGACTACAAGTGCTCTCTTCTTTCACTCAACCTCCTCTGTAACATTTAGACACAAAGCACTTAAAAAACAAAATAAAGTGTATTCTATTTCATTCTGTGCCAGACAGGGCTCACAAACAGAGGTTTTGCTACTGTCTGCCATGATTTCTTCTCCGTTCCACTGAGGCAAATAATCTCTCTCATTTGCTTATTTGCCAAGGCTTGGCTCAGACTCTCGGTCAGTCTGCTGCTCTATGTCTCTCTTGCCTTTCCTTACTCTATCTCTCTGCAATGCCCGCAAACCCGAGAGCCAAACTCCACCCTGACTCACTCACACAGCATCCATTATGTATAGGCCAAAAATTGAAGAATAGCAGGCTCGAGGCGAAGAAATAAAACAAAATAAAGAACAATAAATATAGAAAAAGCGAAAGCAGCATTGGTTAAATCTATATTTGGTCTGCTGTCTGAATGTGTGTCCCTTTTCAGCCTCATAAAAACATTAAAATCAACCTGGAGTTTGAGATACATTTTCTTTCTATTACTCCAAATAAATGTTAAGAAATGAACATATTTAGAGATTATTTGGCTGAACAAATGTATTAGAAAACAATCCACCCAAGCTTGTTCATCAAGAGTTCATAAATAGATTGGAGCGCAATCTTCATGGCCAGCCAAGATGGCAACCTGCCAAACCTGAGTGATAATTTTGAGAATCACATTAGCTGACACAGGTGACATAAACCATGGTTATGCACACACGCCCAACCAATAAAACAGTAGGGCTAGAATGATACGGGATTTTAGGGGCCCATGCTGATACCCACTGCTGGGTAGCGTCATTTTTGAAAGTAACTTGTAACATCACAACGTTACCGCCAAAAAATGTAACTTGTTAGAGTACTCTTGATGTACCAAAAATGAAAACTCCTTTGCCTTTCCTTGCGCACATGCTGCCTATATTATCTGCGGGATGCATGTCTTTCTTAAAATGTAGGCTACTGATTCCCCCGACATTAAATGGCAACATTCTTAGACCCATAATCTGTATCTCTGCTGGCTAATAACAGGAATGACAGATGGCAATATTCCTTTCACAACACGTTATTCATGTTGTATGTTTACAAAACATACCATCAAGTGGTTAGGAGCGCTGTTCCTCTGCCATTTTACCACCTCACTCACTCACTGAGCTGCCAGGTCCATGTACTGAAGTATAATCCATCTGCCGCACACACGCGCAGCGATACAAACACAGCGCGCAGCCAGGTGCCTGCCTGCCTGCCTGCCTGCCAAAAAGTATGAGAGAAACAGAAACGGAGTAAATTCGTGGCGCTTTTTTTTTCTAATGGCATAAAAGTACAGAAATAAACGTTAAAAAATAATAACAATGAATTGCTTTTTTGAAAACATAACTTAACAACTAATATGTTGTTTGTATGTTGTTGTATGTTCGTATGCTTTATTATTTATTTGATCCATGAACTTTTTAATGTATGTTTGTTTTTTAATGCTTATGTCTGAGCAGCTGACTGTCACTTGAATTTTCTTCGGGATCAATAAAGTTTTATCTATCTATCTCTGTCTATCTGTGGATGCATATGTGTACGATGACTGAAATGTGTTTTTGGCGTTGGACCCCAACTAGCTGATGTCATGGCATTAGCTTATGGGGATCCTAATAAACAAACAAACAAATTGAGTACTTCAATTGTAGACCTTACACATTTGGCTACCCATTACATCAAAAAAAAAAAAAAGTAAAAAAGTAATCCAAGTACTCTAATGTACTCTTACTTTTTACTTTGGAACACGTTACCCCCAACACTGCCAATAACGACGTCAGGGAACAAGAAACTTCTGATATCCGATTTGGCCAATATTATATATAAATACAATAACGGCTAAATGTTGTTATCATATAGGCTACTTGTGACAAAGATATGTAATGGAGGCAGGATATCTTACATTTTAACAAACTTTATTCCAAGCATCAGTGCATTGAACAGTAAACACTTCACTTATTAGTTATTAAATAACGGACCACCCCCTGCAGGACAAACTTTGTAAATACACCATTTTAAATTGCTAGACCAAGCATTTTTTGGGCCTTGAGTAGCAGTTTTAATATTGGAGCATATTGGAGAACATATATGCCAAACCCTGATAGTCCAATATCGGCCAATAATATCAACAAACTGATATGTCATTCAGGCCCTAATAAATAGTCTCTGAGATGTAGTGACAATAAGAAAAGGAGAAATATGATTAATGCTAGAATTTGTCAGAAGATATCTCAACAAAAAGCAAAGAAACAAGTTATTGATAATATGAGAAAATGACAAAATCTGACTTTTCCATGCTTTCATGCCAATGCGTATTCTGTCACAGAGGGAACCTGGAGCAAAGCTGTGCTTCTATCTTCTGCACTCTCTCTCAGTAAGTACAAACATTGTCCTCCTGATGTTCTCTTGTGGATGCAGCCTGCATCCGACTGTAGCATCAATTCTTTTCACTGTAACCATATGGAAAGTCATAGAGAGGATCTGTTTTCAAAAATGGTGTGTTTACTTAACGGCTCACTCAGCTCAGACCAGCAACCCTTCTAAAAGGATCTCTATCACGCCACTTCACATTTGGCTTTCATTTTATGCAAGGAGAACCAATATCCACATGGTCCTTCCTCCCACAGCTCAAGATGAAGCTTAAATAGGCTTGAGGACACGGAGCCAAAAGTGTCCTCTTTTGGCTGCAAAAAGGAAAAGGCTGACAGAAAATTTGAATTAATTTACAATGCAAATTATAAACAAGCACAACTTTGTTTAGGCGAATCCTCATTTAATATATGGTAGAACTCAACTGATTATCCCCCTTTGCTCCATAGCGAGCTGAATTGCTTTTTTTTCTTCTCCAAAATACATTAACTGAGGTCTCTGGCTGTAACAACAGGGTCCTTTTCAACAAGCTGTGCTCATTCTAGCTGTACAAAGAAAACTGTTCTTGTATCTCCTCCCCTTCTCATCAACACAAAGACGAGGTTAGAAGGTCTCGCCTGCTCCATCTCTCATCTGATAAAAATACCAGCTACAAGGTTTTCATTGCTTCAAGCAGAATAACATCCTCTTAATACATTTTTTGATACATTCTTTTGAAAACCTCCTGCCTCTCTGATACACTATGTCTCTCATTTAAGCAGATTTTTACAGAGCTGGCATTAGAAATCTATTTCCTTTGCCCAAGGCAACTGCTGGAGGCAGGGAGGCATGCACGTTAGATAATGAATGCAAGTATGCACAAACACACACACACAAACACACACACACAGAAAGAGAGAGAGAGAGAGATTCCTGGAATAATATACAATAAGGCAAGAAATAAATTAGTTCATGCAGCATATTTAATGATTTGCATACGGGTCATATTATTAAAGGCAGTCACTGTGGTTCAGGAGTGCAGTTGCCCTTCTCAGCCGTACCTTTGGACTGCTTTAGGGACACACAAACTGATCTTAAACAACTAGTATCTACAAAGGCTGATTGAACAAATGATTAGAAACACTTTCGCGACAAAGATTACAACGTGAGAGCAGTCTTCCCTGTTGCAAAAAGTAATAAGAAGTTTGTTACCTTTCCAAAATATAAAGCAGAGAAACAGCAAACGAGGAGATCATTTCATACCAATGTGAATCTGTTTGAATGTCTTCTAAAGATTTGACACTGTAAAGTTTTGCTTTGCTCTGGCAGTGTAATCTTTCTCTAGTTTAATGGGCCGATCATTGAGAAGCATCGCTAAAGAAGCGTCGCCAGCATATCCATTGTTTTCCTCTGGTACAACACACCTGTCAGGCACTTCTCCGTTGCTGTTGCGTGACGCGCAAAAACATAAAAGTTAAAATAATTTCAACTTTTCAGCTCAAGGAGTCGCACCGCTCGTCAATGTCACCTCTGGTTGAAGCAGCCAATTAAAACCACAGGAGGTGGGCTTGTGTCCTTCCTGTTTTGGTGCCAGCAGAACAGTAGTAGAAAACAATAGGATAATTGATGAACACAGACAAAAAGTTTATACTGGCTGTATTTCCAACAGATGCACTTCCAAGGCATTTTTGGAGTGGCCGCACCTGTTGCGATGCTTCTCAGTGTGATTGGTTCTCAAGTGAAAATGATGGGATAAAGAGAACAAATAAATGGAAATTATGCACAATAGGTAATATCATACATGTTAACCATTTAGACTCTCTTAAAACTCATCTTTGTTGACCAAAGACATTCGGTGATAGCTCAACAGCCTCTGACAGCTGACGAGCAACTATCAGCTTGGTGTTTTGATGCTCTTAATACTGTAAAGGTATTTTCCTCCACACAGAAGTTGCTTTGTCTCTCTCAAGGACTCATTACATGCCAGTCATAAAGGTATCTGGTCCTCTGTTTAACTCCCTGTATGTCATTAAAACAATCTCTGGTTAGACATTAACTTTGCATTGCAAGACCCAGAATGTGCGCGAATGAGAGGACACATACACATGTGGGACAGTCTAGTGAGGAAGGCCAGAGACACTTTTATTACGTCTTTATTTCATTTAGAGCTTCATGCAGGCGGGAAGCCTTTCCTTTCTTCTGCAATAGGAAAAGTCATACAAAATTTTTAATTAGGTTGAATAGAAAATGGCTAAAGGAGGTAAAAAGTCAATACTGTAGAGCATTAGGGACTGAGGCTTGTATAATTAATGTCTTTGCATTCAGGAGCCTGTCAGCAATAGATCTCCTTTAATGGCCACACATTGTGAAATATATAATGGAAGGTGGTCGAGCACAGCCTCCCAGTCTGCCTTTCTTACACTGAAAAGTTTGGGAGACTAAAATTACATTAACATTTTCAAACTCTGTGCTTGTAAAATAAAAACGTCATGAAACATGAATAACCACATTTTTGTATATATGTGACATTTTATATGTGACACAGTGGTGCTTGTTAAGTCATTTGCAGCATCAGCTCTTTTAGTGAAGGTTTCCTTTTTTGATTGGTCTATGAAGGTTGTTTTCATTTTTTCAAATCAAAGTACAGTAGTGTTTGAAGGTACTTTAAAGAGGCATTTAAAAGAATTAGGAACTGATGATTTTACAAATGCGCAAAGATGAAATACATCACTTATGTACTTGTCATCAAACATCTTGGAATCACATCTATTTAAATAACTTGGAGATGCAAATTAAAATCTGAAAATACTGTAGAAATGATTAATTTATGATAACAAACAGAAGAAATGAGTGACATGTGTTTAGCCATAATATGCCCAAGGTAATTATGTGAAACTGTTTAATTGTTGGTTTTAATGAAGGAAGTGTTTGTAAATTTCATATGATTTCTAAGAATGCTCTTCTGATTCCTGTCACTTTTCATGCATCCAGTCCAATCTCTGATTTGCATCTCTCTGTAAGATAAACAGGAAAAACTCAGCCCCTTACATGAAAAAGCTCAATAGCAAACTCCAGAATAGCATGTGTTAAGGAACTGTATGAAATAAAACTCAGTAGTCATTGACGGTAATGATTGTGTTCTTCCTTTTTCAAGCTGCTTTAAACACAGAAGTACAGGACATTAAAAATCCACTTAACATTTCCGAGCCAGGTGTCACAGTCACAACTTTGCTGCAAATATAATTCAGCAAACAGACAACTTAACAGCATAATGCATCACATGCGGAGATGATGAAGGTTTCCTATGGTACTCTGGAAGCAGGTCAGTAGTAAATCTAATCTATGTTTACATTTAGAGCACTCTGGAGAGAGAGAGAGAG
>JAPQLA010000001.1:29833876-29856061 GCA_029822935.1 Naso vlamingii | reverse complement strand
GTGTGTGTGTGTGTGTGTGTGTGTGTGTGTACTGACAATGAGTTGGTAACAGCAGCTCAACATGAGCGAAGACTTAACAGCATTATCCTAGCATTGCTAACAGCACGAGCTAATCCAGCTAACGGCTACGCTTGCGCTGTGACCTCTCAGCTGTTGTCAATATTGACTGCGCATGTTAGTGGAAAAGCCTTGTGGCTAGTTTTATACTCTGATGCTTAATGTCATTTAAATGAGTACTGGGACGTATTTTGTGAGTCTGTTGTTTTGTGTCGGCAGAAAATGCTCAATTATGCGGTGTACTGTATCAATGCAGAATCTTCCACGTTCGCACTGCGATGCATCTTATAATCGAGAAAATTCCACACCTCGATATCAGTCACCTCATAATGCGATGTCATTGGTTAAAAACTTTAACATCTGCATAAAAAGCTTAACATTTCTCACCTGACAAGCATATGATGCCATGTGATTGGTTCCTGACCTGCCCAGTGCTACGTGATTGGTTAACAGAACAAACAGACACACAGAAAGAGTAATCCCTTTGTCTCGCCAACCACCTCCGGACCTCTGGGGGGGGGGGGACAAAGAGGACATCACCTCTGAGATTCACATATAAAACAGTGTGAGATGGGATTGTGGATAGCAAACTCTCATATTAAATGATGTTATGATGTTATCGAGATATGAGACTTTATATTGTCTTAGATATCGGTTAGTGTTGTTTTTTCCTGATTTTAAAGGCTGCATTACACAAGTGATGTAATTTTCTCAACTTACCAGACAGTTCTACTTGTCTTAATACTTGCATTTACCCACTTAATCATTATATCTACATTGTTAATGATTATTGGTCAAAAATGGAATTGTGTTAACATTTGTTAAAAGTCATCCCAACATATTGTCACATCAGAGGGAGATGGAGGGAATTTGGTTAAAAAAAAAAAAAAAAAGTAATGTCCCACTCTGTATCCCAGTTCTAGCATTAATGAAGTGCTTTTGAGGAGATTTAAAAATACTGAGATGTGTATGTGTGTCCAGATATAGCCTCAAAATATCACACTGTAATTTTCGGCCGATATCGCCCTGCCCTAAACCCGTGTAAGCCAAACAAATACAGCCTGTTAAATCTTTGATAAAAACAAGAAGAGCACTGCTGCTACAGCGTGACTAAGCCTTTACTGAGGCTTTAAAATGACCAATTCAAATTTCAGTTCAGCTAAACACTGCCTGACCCTTCAATGGTTGAAAATCTACAGAGCAATGAAATAATAAAATGTATTTGAAATGAAAGAGGTTTCTGAAGGACAGTAATAGTCGCCTTTAATGTACAAACGGACAAGTCTGATGGAACCTGAAGATCAATAATGAACACTTCTGCAGCCACTTGACACCAAAATGACTCCTTGGAGGAGGTGCCAACACAGTCTCTTTATCTCTTCTAAGGAGCTTCACTCTTGATTGTGTCTTTCTTTACAGTAAGCTGTTTGCTTCCGTACTGAAACTTACTCTGTGGAAAACACTATATTGCACAATGTTGTTTTTAAATGCAACCAATCTAATTGACAGTTCTCATGGAAGTATACACATTTTCCTGATCCATGCAAAAAAGGTCATAAAAGAATGATTTCTAAATGCACAGTTCACAGAATCCAGCAGTTTACCAAATGTTTGAGAAAGACTGACCAGCATCGTGCTTCTGGCACCTCTATTTCTTCACTGCTGTGCTTTTGTCCTGGGGAAACAGCATCATCTGAGTGTACTCCTGGAGTTGTTGAACAGAATACAAGCTCTTTATTTCTTCCAAACTAGTAAACATCTCCTATTCAACAAAGTTTCCCTTGAGAAAGACACCCAGCTCATAAAAGTAGTGGAAAACACAAGTTAACAACAAACAAGAGAAGAAATAGTGATGCGTTGCTCCCAGGGGAGGGGAGCGAGTGAGCATGTGCAGAATGAGTACAGATTTTCATAAAAGAGGGAGTAATGAAAAACAATGTTGACATGACATGACATGAAGCTCCTTCTTTCACAGGATGGAATGGAACAGAATCAAATCAAACCAAGATGTTTCGGGCAGGCATTTTTTTGCTATGATTCAGCTTGTGTACAGATTATTAGTGAATTATTCTTTTTAGCTGTTTTTTAAATTAAAGGAAATCATGTTTCCAGAGATGTTCTATCTTGTGTGATTAAAGGATGAAAGGAGAGCAAATGGCTGAGGTTGTAGTTTAAGGTTTACTTCTTTAGTCACTCAGAATAAATCCCAGACTCACTCACTCTCTTGTTAGTGGCCATTTTTTCTCTGCTGACCAGTCTGCTTAAATATGTTTCTTTCTCTTGCTGCCTGTTTTCTGCTCTGGCAGAATGTGTTTACTTTGTGGCGTTCTTGCAGCTTGTCTCGGTTGTTGGCCTGCTTCCAGGTCATGTCACTCTCTAAAGATGACAACACACTTACTGGACTGAGGCGGATGCTACCAGGTGGCCGAACATGCAAGGGCGAGCATCTCTGAGATGGGGTCTTGCTCTGTTATTTGCCAAATATATTACCGGTGGTGTCCGGCATGGGGTCATGCCAGCAGGTTATAGTTGGCACAGGTCAAACCGCCTCCCCAGCCCAGCCAGGCTGCTGCCACATCTACATGAGGCGAGAGATAGGACGAATGACAGGGGAGGTCATTAAAACAGGAAAAACATCGCTGCTCTCACTTAGCCTGAATATGAATCATGCAGCCAACTTGGATATGTGAATGTGCAGACACATGTGATTCTCCAGAGAGGAAGCCTTTGCCTGTTGCTTGACGCTTTGGCTCTCTCTTTTCTGGCAGCAACCATTGAAATGCAGACGGAGGGGTATGGATAATGGACTGTCCCTCAGTGGCACAGCGTTCCCCACACTCTCTGCCATTCCCTCAGACAGCCACTCCTGCTGTAGACTGCACTACACATCCCTTCTTTTCCAACCCCAGGGAGATGCTGGCAAGTTGCCAGCCATCACTGAGTGTGTGTGTGTGTGTGTGTGTGTGTGTGTGTGTGAGTTTGTGTGCGTGTTTTTGTGTGGGAACGTAGGAAGCACTTGCTCGCCAAAAGCTATGCTTATTAATGCCCTACAGACTAAGTGCTCTCCCTTTTCTCTCTCTTTTGCTCTCTCCTCCACTCTTCCCCTCCTTTGCCCATCTCTCCAGCCCTCTGAGTGGTCACTGCTGTGCGAGGAGGAGGAGGTGGCACTGCGGGATGGGGTGGGGCGCTGGAGGGAAGTGCACGAACAAAGCAGAATATGAGAGGAAGTACACTAGTGGGCTTTCGACAATGCTGAGCTCTCCCGCTGTCTCCCAGCTGCCTTTTCTGTTTGATGCTGAGAGCAATCAATATACTCAGCTCGGAGCTACGCCTGAGATTGTCTCAAACTAGCCACGCTAACCACGTGCATCACCAGCCCATTTTAACTATATTCAACAATAAAAGAATACAAAACAGCTGCCAAACACACCTGGTTACCTCCATGCAAATTGCTAATAGTCACATGAATGAGTCACACACCCAGACTGCAAGTGCTTTCTTTGTGCAGTGCATTCACCAGAACATCCCCACAGTTTGTTCTCATTGCTGAAACTGCCGTGCATGCACTCACACGCATACACACATTTGAGTGCCTCCATAACTTTGTAATAAGTACAGAGAGTCACAGAATTTCCGTGGTTGCCCTTGTGCTTGGGCCCTGATGTTATTCTAATAGTTCAGCTTACACCAGCTGAGAGTGTCATTACTCTATACGAGTCTGTTCTCTGAGTGTGTGTTAAGGTGCCTGTGTAATGAGACGCCTGGGGCGAGGCTTAAAGAGGCCCATAGCTCCTGTCGGAAAGACGGAGGGCAGAGAGACCAGAGCTAGTTTAAGCATATTTAAGGGCACCATAAAGAGAGTTGGGCCTCTTCCATCTACTTGAAATACAGTTCAGACTGAGTCTTGTTGTTGTTTCTCCTGGCCAGACTTCCATCCTATCATGCATCTCCCTTTCTGCCACATCCTTTGAAAATTATCTCTTCTTTTGGCTGTCTTCCTCTCTGTATTTGTCTCCTTCCACTGGGCATGGATGGAGGCATGCCACTTTGCCCTCTGGGCACTCTTGCCTGATTAAGGAGAAGAGGTTTCTGTGGCCGTGGCATCTGGCAGGGTCAGCCCACATACGAGGAACAATGCCGTATACATTCTCCGGCACAGAGCAAACAGAGAGAGACGCTCCTGCTGGACCTTACTGAAAGAAGCACATGAATGCGAACAGAGTCGGCACTGCAGAGCGGACCCCCTGAATGAGGGGTCCTGTTTGATTTAATCCCAGCAATGCGCCCTGAACCTCGCGCACATACAGATTTCACAGGCATTACGCGGGGCTGCTGTTTGCACTGAGTCTATAGCACGACGAAGAGAGGTAACCCACTGAGGATGCCAAAGGTTTGGATTTTCCCATGATAGCAACCACTCTCACTGGATAGAGGGTGAGTAACCAGGAAGGAATCTGTCCCTTTTCAATGGCCGCTGAAAGGGGAGCTGTGAAATTGTCCGAAATTTCTCTGTGTGTAAACAGAGGGCTGCGGGGGGAACCCAGGGACCCTGCCTGGGCCAGACTGAACTGCTTCCCTGGACTCTTTCTCAACCTCTCTTTCTCTGTCTGTCTTTGCCCCTCCTCCCTTTTTCACTGCTGGCTCCTGTCTCAAATTAATTTTCTTTCTGTCCGTCCCCCTCCCCACTGTGAACAAGTTCCACACTGCGAGGACACAGGAGCATTTCTGCACGCTATTCTCAGATGGCATTAATTAGTTTTGAGCTTCTCTTATCAGGAGACAGATGCTAAATACTTAAATAATAAGCAGAGCACAGACTGTGTTTAACTCCCAAAGCAGAATATTGCCTTATGAAGTGAGAACAAGGGTGGCAGAAGTAGAAAAAGACACCTGTCGAAATGTTCTGTATCCGTTTTTTCATCACACTTTATCTGACATGAATGCTCGAAAGTTTGGATCTGTTGCTTCACTTGAACAGTTTGAATCATCTTCCACTTTGAGTGAGCGTGACCACACACAGGAATTTCCTTAAACTTTTTGCTGGTTGCTAGGTGACGGCTTCAGCCCCTGAGAGCACGCTGTGTGAATGAGGAGGGGGGTAACTAATGTCTTCACCCAGTGACCACGCTCTCAACAGACGGCTGTTGTCCAGTTAAAAAAACATTATGCTACTTCCTCAATGAAATCAAACACTGTGCACTGGGCCAACTGAAAAGCACTAATACTCAGCATGTGCTGTCTAATGTACTTCAAAGATCGACATGAAAGTGCAATGACGCTAAGAAAATATGTTTTAAAAAGCTACTTATTATTTTCTTTTGTATTTTTCTAAATAAAAGAAATTAGCCAGAGCTGGAACAAACTCTTTGTTATATATTTCTCTTGCATGCACAGTCAACCTACACACACGCTGCAGACATATTCATGCTGTAGGTAGAAGAAAGAGGAAGAAACTCCAAGAAGGAAAAACAACTAGATCTAAGTGAGAGTCACAAAAATACCTCCCAGTCAGTATATATCTGCTATTGAACAGCCTCTGCAAAAACGCCTTCATTTATATTCCTGACAGACCCGATGTTTCTCCCATTTGCTTTAAAACATATATTTGTGTCAAATGAATGACACTATAATCAATCAGTATGCCAATGTCAGAGCCAATGGCAAAACCGCCCACTGGCTATTTTAAACTTTACTATTTACCATCGGAGAAAGGGACTGCTAAATAACCACTCTCATCACTTGGAGCATGGCAAGGCTCCTGTTGCTCAGTTTACCCCCTTTAAGTGCATACAATTCATCTTAACGGAATAAATATGGCAGGGACTACAAGAAATGACGCACGAATTAGGGCCGTGCTCCTTAGCTAAATCATATTTTAGTGCACTTACAATACCTCTAAAAGCCTAGGTGATATGTCCTCACAGCGAGAGTGATGGCTCGTGGGACTGTGGCGTAGGAAGAACAGCTTGAGACTGCTCGTTTCAAACCTTTAAACCAACCTAAAATACCAGATGCTCGCGCTAAAACACTCCTTCAAAGTGCTTCTGCCATCACTTTTTTGTGCCAAATGCTCAGAAGTCTGTGTCGGAAAAATGTAATATCCATATTCTTAAGTTAAATGTACCTTGAAAGAGTGAATGTAGTAAATGTATTTTAGATTCTGAACACTGAATGGACAACATTTCCAAATGAATTCAAGTCCTGCCCATTTTTCTTTTTCACGACACAAAGTCGAAGGAGTTTTAAAACTGATGAGCAGAAAATGACACAGAGAAAAGGAACTTTGAATTGATATTTTCTCAGTCTTAGTATTAATGGCTTAGTTTGTCTGCCATCCAATAAATTTTGTTTATTTTGTCGGCTATGGTTTGTCTGAGCCTTGTGCCATTAAGTTTTAGTTCTAATGGCTTAAGTCGAATGAGGGCATAGCATGCAAATTTCAAGATTAGACTTTTACCATATCAAATGGTGACAAGGGGGAACATTACACCCCGTCACCCACCCACCCCTTAGTGTATCATTTGAACACAAAGTTATTTTAATAATATTAGTGATATGCAACAAAAGCCCATGTGCTGGTTAAAGACACTCGGGAAAAGCCTGTTTTTGAGTCTCAAATACTTGAGACCTTCTGCCTTTGCCTCAAAAACAACTCCAAATTGTTTTACTGGATTTCATTAGACAGAATAAAGAGAAATTAGGGATGTGTATGAACTTCATCCATACAATACTAAAGCAACAAACAATTATTGTGTTGGCACCTCATTCTGTGCCTGAGCAATTGGTAATTAAAGCTGGGCTAGGCAGTTTCTCTTTGGTGCCATTGGGCAAAAATCCCATAATAACCTCTCAGCATGTTGTAATTCAGGTTGTCTGAAAATGAACTGGACTTCTGCGCCTCTCCTTGGCTCTGTATTCAGGCTTCAGAAAATGAAGACTGTAACGGACACTTTTTGACAAATTACAGGTCATTTCAGAGAGCGCGTGTTTCTATTGGCTGCTCTACAAAGGAAGATGTGAACATCCCCTCAGCTGGTGAAAGCTCCTACAATGGCTGCACTTGCCAGAAGGAAAAGTTGTTTTTCCAGCTTTAGCAACAACTGCACACACGGCAAAGCAACCCAAAAAAAGAAGACAGACGTATCGAGACGATCATCTAAAACAGTGAGCGACAACAAACGGAATAAAATGTGGGCTAGGTGAGGGGCGGAGCTACAGAGCAAAAACAAGGAGGGGATTGGCCCCCAGAGCCTCATCCTATAGCTAGCTTCAATTCCAGATGTTGCCTACCCCAGGTTTAACAGTAAGTATGGCAGGTGCATAATGTTATATTTTAAAGCAAAACTATGTAACTTTGACCGTGACCCACTGCTCCGAAAAGCAAAACCAAACAATGCATGTTAATACGTCACACAAAACAGCAATTTTAGTGAAACTGGGTCATATTTTATGGAAAAAAATGGTGTCTAGTTTTCCCTCTGATGTCCTACAACTGCTCTGTCTGTCAGCAGCCTTGCTGTCCCCAACAACGACCCGCTACTGCAGCTGCAGCTTCAGTCTGCGGGCAGATTACATGTTGCTTTCAGGAACCTCCATGAATCACAGAGTGAAGGCAGAGTAGTTGTAGGACATTAGAGGGAAACCAGATGTCATTTCCTCCATAAAATATGACCCGTTACATAGTTACATAGTGCTGTTTAAACACCTACTTTTTTTATTTTCAAAGCCTGGAATAGAAGGCAATCCCTTCTCTTTAAATGAGATGTGTCAGTGGATTAGACTGGGGTTCACTATCCTAGACATGAAGATTGGGTGTTAACATTGTATTGTTGTGCACCTGTATTATTGTACATCTGAATTACTGTACATTTGCTTTGTATCTTGGTTGTATTCTACTTGTATTTTTGATCATTGTTTATGTTTTTGAGATAAAGTGTCTTGTAAGCCCGTAAGGGCTGGGCTTCTTTGAAGCATGACACTTAAATAAAGAAATCAAATCAAAATCAAAATACTGCATTACAATTTCCAGATCAAAGTCCAATTTGCACTGTGTACTGCTTGTACAGGGTTGACCTTCAAACCATGCTATGGAATCAAAAGAGTGAAAATCGACCCCTAGACCATATGGAACCTGTACATAATACACACTCGACTTTTGGTTGTGACCCGTCAATGAACACGGGATCAAATCATTTAACAGATTTGAAAGATTCAGCTACATTTAGCCACACTCAAACAAAGCCATGTAAGTTTTTTGAAACTAACTGATGCTCAAATTTTAAATGCTGTACCTTTAACAGTGATGATCCCTTCACTAGATTTTTGAGTAACATTAGTCTGTAAGTCACTGTAGATCCAAATAAATCAGATGTGGAATAAATCTTTGAACTGGCTATGTCTCCTCTACAGTCTTAATTTCTTAAAGAGGATTTTACCGTTTACTATTTCGCAAGAATTGCATAAAAATCCTCAGGCCGGTGTTGAGCACACATTTCTAGAGGGCTAATGATGGAGCTTAACTATTCATCAACTAACATTAAAGAGAGTGTCACTGAATATCTCTTCAAATTCATTCTATTAGTCATTTGTCAGTTTAGCTCAAAAAGATTTAAATGCCCATTGCCTGAGGGAACTGTGGATTTTCAAAGAGGAGACAGTTTAATGATTCCTTAATCAGTTTGTGCATGTTAACTTTTGTCCTTTCCATTGTAAGGAAACGTGACACTGTTCTCGCACGACATGTGAACCATGATGCTTTCTTGTTGTTACTTGTGCGGCGTCTTTGTCGGAGCTGCTTACAGGGTTTGTCAGTATCATCCCGACTTCTGATTCGCTTGTTTAATGCTCTGATCATTCTATAATTTTCCACCGAAACTTGTCCTCTGAAGGGCACGAATGGTGGTCACATATGTTTGACTTAAATCCAGACTCTTCCTCTAACTTCTGATATGCTTATTTTTTTCTGCTTTTATCTGAGGAGTTGTTCTCTATAACAACATTTTTTTTAAAGCAGGCATTAAGAGGCTTAGCGGCGGCAGTGCTTTAGCAGCCAAAAGGTCACTTTTGCAAATTGGGTTCATTAATCTCCTAGTGTATGGCAGCCCCGATGGGACACTCTTCATATACAGGCGCAGATTAAAATGGGGAAAGCGCTCGTAGATTAGCCTCAAAAAGAAACTCATGGAATGATAAAGACTCTTCAGACGAAGTTGAGACTTGGCTCTCTAAAGTCAGATTGCCAGTTTCACTCATATCAGAAAGAGAGAGAGGGAGCGCTGCTGGGGTAAGAGAGGGGGGATATGTGAGCCTGGAGTGGAGTTTGACTGAGCTATGATTATACCATCAAAGATGATTATAGTTAGGCATCCCTGTGACCCAGTGCATGGCAGAATCTCTCACTTTCTTCTCTCTCTTTTCTGCTCTAGATCTCTGGGTGTGTGCCAACTCTCCAACAGCAGTAAAAAACCTGCTCAAGCAACAAGGAGTGATATGAGCCCCTAGCTGCTGCTGCAGCACAGAGGTAAGGATATCTCCTAACAGACCTATGGGCTGCAGAGACAGTGCCAGGCCTGTATGTGTTACCTCAGGCACAATGACATCACGTTTCTAAGATACAACCCAAAAAAGCAAAAATAAGTTTAAAAAAAAAAAAAAAAGTAGACAACACAGATTATGTATATGCACACTTTTCATCTGTGCCTGAACATCAGTGGAATGTTAGTATATTCAACACTGTGGGCAGCTGTAGCCCAGGAGGTCGAACTGGTTGCCCACTGATCACACTGGTTGGTGATTTAGGCCACGTTCAGACAAGAGCAGCCCTACTAACAACGGAGAGGTCTTCCTTTGTGTCTTTAAAAAAAAAAGAAAGTGCATTTACGTGAACAACTGAAAGCAATAGAGTACGCATGCCAGGCCAGTAGTCGGGGGTGTAAGTTTGTAATGACATTCCATCGGAGTTGCTGAAGTTGGTTACTTCCTGTAGCTGCTAAGCCATAAGCAGCCACAAATTAAAGAAATTCAGCCCTAGTTTGACTCCTTAAATTATTTTACAAACACTCGAATGTGCCTCGATAGACTGCCGTCATATTGACCTGCTTTTGGTGCAATGGGAAGCATTTATTCAGAGTTTGGTAGTGACTACTGGGGAATGCATTGATTTGTGCAAGCATTAGCATTAGCATTAGCGTAGTCACCACTGTCACAGGCACTCCGCATGCCAGTTTACACAGCCAGAAAGACGGTTGCAGTTTCAAAAGGTTGCACTCTGGATCCTGGTTTTGAAAAGTTTGTGGGGGCACTAGCACGCTGTTGTCATGTAAAAGGAAGGTCAAACCACCGTGTAAACTGCCCCTAAACCCCCACATTCTCTGAAGTGTCCTTGGGCAAGACACTATTTTTGCAAAACAACACTAAATTGCTGCTTATATATTAAAGGGCAACTCTTCCAATTTTCAACCTCGTTTCTATCTATAAACATAAATCCTATCATTTCAAATATTTATTGTTTATTTTAACTATTTTGCAACTTTTTTAACATCTCCACTCATGTGCCAGTTGTTTATCTTGGACTCTCAAAGTAAACGCTTTTCTTTCAGCTAAAATTTAGCAAAGCACCAATTTGTAATATTGGAAAAAATAATTTGCTTTAAAAAATTGGTGGGCTTCTCCATAATTTTAGACGCACTCTGGCTACTGCAGAAATAATTCATGGTGCACTCATATCCCAGGTTGGAAATCACTTGGAAAGGGGAGCGGACCAACTCAGTGGTCAGCACTGCCGTCTTCACACCACAAAACAAGATCAGAAAAGACGACTCTCGCTCTTTCATTGTACTCATAAACTCAAAATCCAACTCAAATACACCTTTACTTTATAATAAAAGTAATGCACATTATCATTATATTATAATGGCCACACTTTTGACTGAGAATCTACGGATGCCTACGTCTGTGCCGTACAGCAGCATAATCAGTGTCCTGACCTCAAACACTCTCGGGCGAATGACGATGAATGGCTGTGTAAATTAGATTTGGACCTACTAATCAACGTAATCAAAATTTCATTTATCCATTTTGTTTTGACAAACCGTCCTCATAGTCCAGATGGCGTTGTGTGTTTTCTGTCTCTGTTCTGCCTTCATGATGCTCATTAATAATTTATGTCTCATAAATGACTTATCAGCTCCTTCTCCACTCGTCTTTTCTCTCAGTACCTCTTCTCTCATGGTCCCATGCACACTATAGATGACCGGCATCGGTCCATTCAGCTGATGAAAATGCCTGACTGTTGTATGGCTATAAAAATCCAACCTGGTAATAAATGACTTGTTTTGTTGCTTGTGGTAATACCTTTGATAGACTGACTATTGTTGCAACACCTGGATTTTATGTAAAGCCACATTTGAGATTGTCGGCTGATGTGTTTTCTCTGCTCATTATAAAACACGAGGGATTCAGGCGATGACAAACAAGTTATCACTCACATAATGAAAATGATTCTCACCTAAACATTGTCATTAAGGAGAACTTTAAAGGCTCTAATGAAACTAAAGTCATAAAGACTCCTTGTAATGATCAGCGAGGGTGCAGATGGGATATGATGCTGCTCACACTCCATGCACACAAACACACCCAGGCACACACTCATATTCAGAATTTGTATTTCATATTCTATCCACTGGCTGTGTAATGATGCCCATTATTAAAGCGGGTAATTGTCTTACAGTGGTGCTGATGCGTTATTGGATCCGGGGGCAGTTCTGCAGACACAATTGGAGGCAACTGGATGTAAAGTCGCTGAGCAGTGAAATAGGGAGCAGGGCTGAGCAGACACACACAAGATGGTATCAGCATCAAAGGGAGATGCATTGTGCTGTCTGACCCTTGTGAATGGCATTCAGCCCACCTGTTACCCTATACCCCCTGAGACTCTCACTGACTCTGTCCCCTTGCCTCCTGGAACCAGACACTCCATGTGATTACAGCAGTTTCTCTTGCAAAAGTCCCCAACAGATCATATCCCCACAAAGGCACGTAGATAAATAGCTAATCCTCTCTCTCGTTGTAAGACCTACACAGAGTGCAGGTCATTATTCACAGAGGAAGAAAATGCTCGTCTTCGTTCCCAAAAGACATATTCAAGTCTTCACAATTTCGTTTCTGTTATTTGAGGCTATCTTAGGAAGAATATATCCCCTCTGCTTTTAACTCAGCTCTCCAGTCTGTCTGCCAGATTTGCCATTAGGCTGCTGTTATTACATTTATAATCTGCTCTGCGAGACTTATCCCTGTGTTTCACATCTCAGTCTTAATTTTTCGCAGCCATTTTCATGCGCTAATACAAAAACGACCCAGAGCATTTGTTCATTCAAAGCACAACGGTGTCAACAAGACCTGAAATGTGGTTTAAGGCATGAGTGCCTTACACAAGAACTGCAATCATAGACTTAAAAGATTTCAGTTACTTTTTACTTACTGTTCTCTGGTTCTCAAAGTGAACTTATAGAAATGGCATTTGAAAAACAGCGACTATTGACAAGTTGCATTAAAAGAAATCTGAGAATGAACATTAAAAGAACAAGAACAGGCAAATAAAAAATGTATAATATGAACAAAATTAACACTAAAATAGATAATTACATAAAATGCAACGTGGAACATATGATTAGCGAAAATTAAAGGCAGGATAAAAACTATTGTGGCACCTATCCAAACCCAGAACTTTGATGAAATGTGAAATTATACAAGATTAAAATTGCAGTAAATGTTCATGTATCACACTTGATCAGTTTAGATGAAATTGCAGGATAATGTCTGAGTTTTACAGGTAATTGCATTCCCTCCAAATAAGGGTAACTAGAGGGTAAATCAGAGGATAATGGATAAAACTTTTTTTTTCAACGCAGAGGCTCGACCATAAATCATATAAATGCTGCTCATAGCAAACAAAAGGGGCTTAGATTTATGAGCAAAGCATCATATGTAACAACATTTAATGCAAAAATTGCATATTCTATTGAATTTTGTGTTGCCGATAAGCTAAGTGCACAGGTAAAGTAGGTTTTTAAAAAGAAAATTGAAATTCAAAAAATGCATTTCGAATGTGAAAAAATGTATCACTGTGGGGCAGCGTTAGGAGGCGGGGCTTTACTGAGAGTAGATCAGGAGAATTGTATAGCTTGAGCATAGTGATTGTAGTTAGATTTAGCTGTTAGCATATTTCAGTTTTCACACACGTGTCCAGAGTTCATTTAACAAGCGGCCAGCTTCTCTACACCGGACTCCCCAACCCCTTCTTCAGAAATCTGTTGATCAATAACTTCCTTGTTGGGTTGCCATTGTAGCATTAACGTTATTTGTTCTGGGTCCTCCTCACTTAGTCTTATGAGCAGCAGAGCAGACACTCTGGTGCAGTAACATGGTTTCAGTTTTGGGGAAGTCAGATTAAGCACAGATTTAGCTTTTATCTCACTAATCTATGGCAGTGTGCGTGCGTTGGTTGGCGTGAGCATGTGTGTGCGTGCTGTTTCCTGGGCGATGTGTTGGAGGGTGTGGGAAAAAGTAACACTGGAGTAACTGAGCATGTCTCCTCTCGCCACAGTCTTCCAAATCGTGAGCGGATGTTTTGGGGTTTTTTTTTAATTTTTAGAGGGGCTGGAGTGCAGGGCTTAGATGGTGATGAAAGCGACCCCCAGACACTTCACGAATCTCCTGATCAACCAATTGGAAAATTAGTTTGCAACAGTCGGATTCCAACCAGTAGGGTAATTGCTACGCACGTTTACAACGGAGTATGTAAATTTCAATTAATTTGCACTAAAATGTCAAAGTTTACACCTGAATCGATCATAAACATTACTAAATACTTATGAGCCTCATTTTCAGCTGTAAAAAGTGGTTTAGGGGTTTAGCTCCTCTTTAACTTAATCAGTTACACTGGAGGCTGAGGCAACCGGTATCTACAGCAACTTAAACACAAATAGAAACTTTTTTTTTACAGCAACTAATTGAAAGCTTAAAAAATGTTGAGGCATTAAAATTGAAGTGTAGATACCTTGAATATTCCTGAAAAAGAAATCAGTGTGTTGATGATGTTTTATACTTGTTTCATGGCCCATTAGGTGAACTAGTCGTGCTTAATTTTCAATTTAATTTAAAACTCTGTGAAATTAGAGACAAATCCATATTTATTTGTGAATACTGTTGTGATGCCAGAGAGATTAAATATAGAATGTAGCATGTTAATGAGGATCTCAGTAGTTTTCAGTGAGGAAGCATCACTGAGAGGATGATGATGATGATGATGCCAAAACACACAAGTTTCTAATTAACCAGCAATGACCCCCAAACCTGCAGTCACAATCAGGTGTGGCCTGTCATCGCCTCTTTGGTTTAACAACAACAGACCAGTCCTCCTTTACAGCGTCATTGAACTCTTGTTTAACGGCGGCCCCACAAACAACATTAATCTAGTTCCTGTCCAGCTGTGCGCAGTGTGAGGCGGAGCTGGCAGGAGAAGAAGGAGGTAGATTCAGTCAGAGCAGGATACCCTGCGGTCTGTGGGCAGCCAGCTGCTGTCATTGGAACTCTTCTGACTGGGAATGCAAAGGTGATTGCTCAGCAGGGGTCGGGATCAGGATAATAGTTCAGTATCATAAACGCAGCTCTCCGCTGAAGTCATTTTATCAGCAGGGTGCTTTCAGAGCACATTGTTACGGGCACAACTCTCCTACGACACAGCATGTTCACGTGTCCAAACACAGAACAGAAAACTACTTCTATCTTTAGCTGCATCTGACCCATCTAATTAGACCTATCATGCTGGCGTTAGGAGACGGTCAAGAAAGTAATTCACTGGAGAACCTGAAGGTGTCAGATTCTCACTTTTTGAGGGGGCCACAGGGCAGGAAGCCAGTCTGTCTGTCAAGTTCTGTCCCGTAGACACATTTGAAACACTGTTCTTCCAAAAGTGTAAAAGCTTCTGTGCCCAGAGGTACAAAAATACTGAAATTTTATAACTTCCACAAAGCAGAGAGAGTTTAATTCTTTGCAAGGGCTTAAACCCTCTTTGTGGATTAGCCATGTATGCTCGTGAAGTTAAGCTCGCAGTGTAAAAACACCACGCTGTGTTTTGTTAAAGCACAGGGGCGCACTTCTTCTAGTATTTACATAGCAACTGGAAAAGACAGGCTATTTCCTCCTTTGCCAGACCAAAGGCAGCTCAGACCGAATAAACAGGCCTTTCAGTCCATCCTGTGGGAATTGTTATCCTTTTAGAAAAGCACCACATGCATTTAAACATAAAAGGGTCAAACCTGTCTTTTATACAAATTACTAAGAGAGGGGAGTCTATTTGCGTGCAGAGTTAGCATGCAAAGCTCTAAAGAAGACAGAGGAGAGAGAGAGGCAGAAGGAAGGTTACCAGAATCAGCAATGAGCATCTTTAATTCAATTATGTGAAATTTATCTTTATCAAAAATGTGCCTGTTACATGATGACCTTGTTCATGTCAGAACATTTACAGATGGATGAGAATTATTTGTAATCTACCTGTGTAGAGGCAACCCTGGCACACACTGTCAAGTTTTCAGGAGTGTGTGTGATTTGTCTGCAAAGTGCCGTCACATCTGCTCCCTTCACCTCAGTCACATCCTTCACATCAAGCCCCCATCTCTTGTCTCATGAAAGGCAGTCCATTACTGCATATTAGCAGCAGAGCGAGGCAGGGAGATAAGGGAGGCTGCTGATCAAACACACAGACAAATCGCCAGTGACAGAAACACACATTTGTTGCTCGGCGTTTAGCTTTGATCTCTGACTCTGCCAAGAGCCGAAGAGAGAGGCAAGTCTCAGCCTTTGAACTGGGGCTTTTCAGAGGAGGTCTCTCTCTCTTTCTCTGTCTTATAGAGATCTGTGTGTAAGCTGCACATAGTCATCATTTGCAATGCTGCTCCATGACTGATAGTGCCTACATATTCAGCAGGACAGTGAGGGGATGGATACAGCACTGGGCGGAGCAGAATATCCACATCACTGACAGAGAACATGACACAGGTGATGTTGATGCTGATCATTTCAGATGCTGGGTCTCTAGTGGGATGACAGAGGTTTATTATAGTGAAAGGATTTTTCAGGGTTTAACAGCAGTGTCCTTGTAAAACCTGCATACATCAAAACGCAGCAAACCCAGCTGTGCTACCAACAAGTTTTGACTAGAAGACGGAGCAGTGATTATGTTTGAATCTCATGCACGCAGGCAGCACGTCGACACACACACATCCAGTCCTGATTAGCCTTTTCTGTCATCTAATCTTCTGATCTCTGATTTGTTTTGATATCACGCTTCATTTTGTTTATATCCCAGCAATCATGTGCAAACACGTGCATGCGTGTGCACACGCTCACACACACATGCATACCCACACACAGGGGAGAGTGGGATTGTTTTTGCAGCATAGTAATAACAGATAAGTGGCTGCTGTGTGTGCCTAAGCTGTCATCCATGGATCAACTCATTTCCTGACCGGGCCGGCCCCGGCCCCCTGTGTGTTATTACAAACAGCCCGGATCATGTGACAGGGGAGAGAGATTACTCGAGAAACTAATTGAGACTGCTCTGTATGTTCTCTGCTGGTGAACAGTGGGGTGACTGTTTGGCGAGGCGGACTGATACTCGGCGCTCCTGTGTCCCTTGCAGCCACAAACTGGCCATTACAAACAATGAGCCTGTCAGAGCCAACAGACCTGGCCGGCCTGCAGTGAACCAGATCGCTCCTTTGAAGCTCGGGGATTCCCCTTATCCTGAAGGTGGTGTGTGAGTATGGGATTAGTAGTGCATCCACAGACCTGACTCAAATCAGCTACCTGATTGGTTTAGCTTTTATTCAAAGCAGGTATTCGGCTCTGATCAGACTGGGAGCCTTCTCGCTGATGAAGTTTAAATGAAACATAAACCCCAGAGAAATATTTTATGGATCTTGCTATTCCAGTGGTATATGATATATATTCACCGACATGATGTCAACCTTGAATACACCACTCTCAGCATCGTCCTTTCCCCCATGCCTTGACCCAGCTACATTATTGATGGCGAATGTGGCTGCCGTGTACAACAACTGCCCCGGTCGAAGCATCACCAGCTTTGGCACAGTACCATTCAGTGCTATTGTTTTGTACAATACAATGGAGCTTAAGAGAGGCCACCAGCAGCGGCTGGAGCCCACGGGCCCTCACACAGAAACAACTGTCAGCCAGCATTTGCTCTGAGTGGAGCAGTATGGCTGTCATACAGAGCTATTATTATGATACAGCCCTGGGTCAGACCAGGGCTCCAGGGTGAGACAAATTGATCCTGTGTCATCACTTTCAGCCCTGCTTTTCCATATCACAGCACACTGTACGGCCTCAGCAAAGACACATTCACACAGAGAGACACACAAATCCCCTCTGACAGGATGACACATGTGAAGCTATGAATAATAAAATGCAAAAAGACAACAAACTGTTCCATATTTATCAAGAAGCATGGAAGGTATGATGGCACTAAACCTCTTTAAACACACCTTCCACAATGACCTCTACCCACTGCCCTAACAAACTATAAACAGTCACATCTAGCAGCTCTTATGCACATACACTCAAACACACTTCCACTAGAGAAGATCCAGGCCCTGTCCAGTGAAGCAGACAGTGGGGGATGGGGTTGTGCAGGGAGCGAGGGATTGTATTTCCACTCAGGATGCAGTCCCTGTGTTTATATGTGCAATCGGCCCTAAGTCCGGCCCAGTTCCAGCCTAGTGCCAGTGCCAAGGCTAGCACAGGCGCCGAAGCTGGCTGAACAGGTCTGATAGCACTTTTACAAGTGGGAATCTGAGAGGCACTGTGCTTTTAAAGCTTGGCTACTTGTGCTGCATCTCAAATGACATCCTCTCGCCACCAATAAAGCAATAATCTTGACCACTCCTGTGTCAAGTGGCTCTCTGGTCATAAGTAATGCACTATGTGTGAGACAGGGTGATTTGATCTGGGCTCTCTGGAGTGATCGCCCATTCTTGGATGGGAGTCTGGAGTTTGGAGGAGTGGAAATGGTGATTGATCTCTTACAGAGCTCCTGTCATCAGCAGTGGAAGTATTTGCTGGGCAGTTGACTACTGAATGGTTTCCGCATAAGCAGGAACAACCCAGCCAGCTCAGCTGGACGTTGGGTCTTGTGGGAATCCTTGCTGTGACTGAATGACTTGTATTCAGTGGCTGCTTGAAATAAACACTTCCGAATTCACTAAAACTCAAATGATGCCGGTAAAAGCTAAATGGAAAACGGATACAAATTGCAAGCTGCACACTAACTCTACAAAAAATACAGATTTTGCTGAAGGTCTACTACTTGTCCGACTAGCATAATTTTAAAAGACTCTTGCAACATATATGTTGTGATTTTTGGATCTGCTCATCATGTCTCTCCAGCCCACAGAATTGCAGATGACTATCCAAGATGAAAGATCCAGGTCCAGTGGAGCGAACAGCAGCATCTCTGAAACATGAAGCTGCGGTTGTCCATGCCAGTGTAACTAACAACCAATCACTGACAACTAATGTTTGCCTATCCACCACCACTCCTCCAATGTACTGACATGACTGCACTTCTCTACACTCATTCACTGTTAAGACTACAATACACTTATCTTGACAAATACACACGATACTTTTCAGTATTTTTTTTATTACATTTGAAGTCAGAGAACTTGCAAAATATTTCTAAGATTGCTGAAAACAGTGAGTTTTAGTCCCTTGTATGGATCAATCTCATAAAACACTGGATCCTACACTTCCCACAATGCATCTCAGTCTTTTATGAGACCCTTCCCGCCTAGTAAACACATTTAAAAATACATGCCCCAATTTTTTAATTTATTTATTTTTTCCTGGTTTAAAAAATAAGCAATTTGATGCTGAGCAGCTCCTTGCAACTTATTTTGCAGGCAAAAGCAGAGACGGTTAATAGACAGCGAGACCTCTCACTGGCCATTCATTTCCTGTATCAGTGTCACATGGGTTTTGCCATGGTCCCGCCCCTTTAGGAGACAGGAACCAGTCTTGAGTCCATTCACTCTTATTGGAGAAATGAGCGTGATCAGAGATTATGACCAATTCTTTCGCTCCATCGCCACCAAGATACATACTAGAGACCCTTTATTTAAAAGACACATATCTTCTGAACATTCAGACCCAAAAATGGCATTTTTCAGACACACAAATTAGGAGAAAATCAACTTTGTTCGAGACCTGTCTCTGTCTCAGCAACACATTCTCATGAGACTTGGGAACGGGTGCTTCCCGCCTTGATCCACAATGGACGTAAATGGACATTTAACTGGTCTTATAGGTGAAAACTAAACTGCAAAACTAAACTGCAAAATCTATCTGCTTTAATCCATTCACACAATGTTAAAACACTTCCAGACGGGGAACCCAGTAGCTCAGTTGGTAGAGCAGGCGCCCCATGTACAGAGGCTTTGTCTTCGCCACAGCAGCCATGGGTTTGATTCCACCTCTGGCCCTTTGCTGCATGTCATTCCCCCTCTTTCTCCCCTGTTACCTGTCCATTCTTCAGCTGTCCTGTCTGACAAACAAAAATACAAAAAGCCCAAAAAATATCAGAAAAAAAACAAAAACGAAAACACTTCTTTTTATGGGAGACATGACTCCGCCCATGTAGGAAACTGGAAGTGTATACAGCATTTTACACCACTGGCGCAGCGTACAGTGGGGAATCTTGTGTTACATTTACTATCTTTGGCAAAAGCTACCTTCTTGTTTTTCTGGCAGTTGGCAAACCATCTTAAAGGGGCATAACTGCCACCAACTGAAGTGGAGATTGTTCAGCCTTAAAGAAAAACAAAGCCCGAGCTACCCCACAGTGGAAAAAAACTCTTCACGTTCTCGTGCCACTACAGATAATCTTTCAATTCATGCCACCAATGCCACACCCAACATTATCTCACAAAAAGATTTCCACCTCCTCCTTTAAAGGTTAGTCACGCAATGCTTCCCAGTCTTTCAAAACAGAGAGTAAAGTCTTGATTGCTCAAGCTGACACACAAAAAAAGGAGAAAACAGGGATAACACCTGGATGTGTTGTCTGCGATGCAAGCCACCCACGCGTTTCCTCTTATGCACACATGCTTTAGAAACTGTTGCAACACTGAAACGACTCACTGGTATTTATGCACATATATTCACCACTACCTGTTCATCCCCATGTGCTGAAGTCGTCTCCCAGCAGCATCAGCTTAAAAGAAACCGCACTGACACCAAATGGCTTCAACACCACTTAAGCCAGCCATTAGCCTCTCCATCCAAACCCTCAGAGCTAATTGTCGAATCAAATAATCAGAGTTAAGAGGCTCTGAAGACACATCTACCTGCATCGTGGATCATTTTTACACTCTCACAGCAACATTAATGCACTGCTCCCTATTTCTGACCCCTAAACATTGTTCCCTGAGGCACTTTCATTATCCTGCATTGATGTGATGTGCACGGTTTGGTGTTTTTACATAGATTGGACATATTAAAACCAACATGCTCGTGGATGTGCTGAATAAGTGACAGAGGCAATTAGAGCAAATTCACAGGTACACTTCTGATTCATTACGGAATTATCGTTGTCATTGACCGTTCAGTGGTGCCATAAAAATAATCACACCCCATTATGAGCAATATTGTGGGGAAGCTAGTTAGTATGCCGCAGTGTAGTGGAGTGAATTTGTTTATTTACGGCTGGCTGGCTTTTGATTACTCAACATTTGACAAGAACAAATTCACAGTCATGCCAATTTTCCTCGGAACCATCCAGCGTGATAAAGACAACAGGGCTTTGATGGATTCTCTCAGGGGACTGATCATGTCAGCCAGATAACAGAACACTCGTTAAAAGACACGTACCGCTACTTTTGAACACATTTGATTAGGTTTGTAAATTACTTGCATTCCTGGCGGAGTTGCCTTCAGGATACAACACAACTTGACGCACAAACGGCAGTCAGATTGTGATTTCATCTTCGCGTGCAATTAATGTGACTTGTGTCTCCTTCCTGTTGACTTTTAGGAAAAGTGGCATCACTAGCAAATACATAAATGTCCCACAATGCTGACAAATAACCTCCATTGAAGTGAAGGCAAAACTTGCTGCTTTAATGGAAGAATCATACGGCCTTGATGTATTATGACCAAACAGTGTATGAATCAGGCGGGGAAAAGAGAGTGAATTTGCATCGGGACAGGTCTCCTCCCCCAGCCTTCCACCAGCCTCCCATCATTCATTACAATGATCTATAGCTGCTCTTTATGGCCTGACTTGATATTTCAGACTCATGTGAGGTGTGGATCATTAGGGAAAGCTCTTACCATTAATAAGCAGACGTTGTTTACATGACTAATACTCCAAGAGGCAATGATGTTGAAGCTTTTAGAGCAGCGCATTTATCTTTTTCACACCAGTAAATATCACCCAGATGCTATTGATATCTACTGGGCTGTGGAGAAAACGGCTGGAGTTGGGTGACTTCATCACGTAAGGCGATGTTTGAGGAAGGAGGGGATGGAAGGAGGCAATGACAAAAGAAATGAAGGTAGGGAAGGATGGGAGGAAGGTGCAGAATTGAAAGAAAGACGGAGAATCAGAAAAAGCACACAAGCTGCTGGTAAAACACAGAACAAAACAGAAATCTCAGTAGCAGACAAATGTTGTTTAGGTATCAGAGAATGTTTGAAGTAAGGAGTGACCTGGGTTGGGCTGTTTGCTCACTGGATTAGTCTTTGCTGTTGTTCTTTTATACATATTAATATCTGACAGGGTCACTGAGATACCAGGCGATAAGGTAACCGCTTGAATTAGCTCAGGAGTGTGCAGAAACGTGAACACATGCATGCATGAATGAACATGAATGCCAATAATATTTTTATCCAGCTGCCTTGCAACAGTTTAATAGACAATGACAATCTCAAATCATATTTGACAGAATAGTAATGCTGCCTGTATTAAGTTTGCAGACAACATTAAAGTGCAAAGACTTTGTACTGTGGGAAGGAGGGTTGATTCAGTGGATGAAGGACATGCAAAAAGTT
>JAPQLA010000001.1:29797365-29813102 GCA_029822935.1 Naso vlamingii | reverse complement strand
GATAGAGGTGGTCCCTGCTAATGGTAAGAAGTCAAAAATAGACTGGGATAATCCTTTAAGCTGACACAGCATCAACTTTGTCTCCATGTCTGTCCAGAAAGATGTGGTTCTTGCTCTACAACTCACCATGTTGACGCCTTCTTCTCGTTTTCTTCCCGTCTTACTTATACAAACTTATTCTGTTTGACTGTCGGATCAAAGACTGTCGTGGGAACTATGGATCGTGCACAAACCGCTTAAGCCAGTTTGGGCCAATTGAGCTGATGCAAGAGTAAATCAATCCCCAACTACATTATCTCAGTGTGTTAATCTAATTTTCAAGAAATTCAACATAGTACGAAGTTGTTCACATGTATTTCAGAAGTCAAGTTCTAGTCGGACTAACACAATAAGTCGACTTTTTTTCTAACATCATGTAAACAAACTGACTATGCCTGAGCAGAAAAGTCCAAAACACAAAATCCCATCCTGGGGCCAGATGCATAAATGCTGCGTACGCACAAAAACATGCATACGCTGTTTTCTACACAGAAATTGGTATTTATTAAAAAAAAAAAGAACATGGGTGAGAATGTGCGTACCTCCACTCATACTTCACAGAATGCGTACACAGTGTTTTTGGCTTCAGGCCAGAGGAGACGTGAATTTGGGCAGCATTATTTCAGGAACAAATTATTTATTGTGCGTGTAAGATTTAGTCCAAGTCTATTTAGCTATTTAAAATTGTTAGTGAAAATAATTTTTGTATCGTGTTATACATAATACTGGCTGTGGACTGATTTAGAGGCACAGCCGTGAATGTGTGGGCTGTCCCCAAACTCATTATGCTCATTATGTCATTTGGCATTGCGAAACTACCAAGTACTGAAACTCCATAAATGCGCCAAAATAATGTAAAGATCGGTCGGGAGGTGCGTTAATCAGCAAGTATGGTTTTAGTTTTCATGTAGGCCTAGGTGTCGCTGGTCAAATCGCCACAGGGAACACAACTGTGTGGCACACACTGCCTTCCCCTCACCACTTCACCCAATGTGTCTTCACCACCTTCACGTATGAACTGTATAAATAATCGAAGCCTGGAAATGAAGCCAGTGGCAGCTCTCACACCGTCCTTACACAACATCATCATCATGAGTCCTCATCTTAATTCATGCCAAGTTCACCAAGTTCATATGGGGCTGATCCACCTGCGTTCTTTTCCAAGTTGATTTGGGATTTAGAAAAGGAAGTTGCACACAAACAGGTATATGCCAGATTTTATAAGTCTGACGAAAAGCATGCGGATGCATATTTCTGGCATTGTGCATACACACTCTTTTAGTCATGAATTTACACAGAGTTTTATGCGTCTGGCCCCTGGATGTCCATGAAATCTGTTACCTCGCCATACTGCTCAGACAACAACTTGAGCTGTTGTGGGTTTGAGATTGTGTTTTGTGAGCAGAAAGCTGATCCTGGATCTGTGTCCCATACCCAGAGGGGAGCTGATGGATGGGATGAGTGCTGGACAACTTGGTCAAACTTGAAAGCCATCTTTCTTGGACCCTGTTGGGTCTGTTTGTCACAGCTCAAAACACTCTGTTTGACTCTGTTTGGATGTAGAGTATGAGTGTGTGTGTGTGTGTATGAATGAGTGTTTGTATGCATGCTAAGATCCTGGCATGAGTTTCCTTACAACCAAAGATTTTGGCTACAAAGGCAACCTTTTGATCTGGTTTGTGGCATTGCAAATGAGACGTCCAGGGGCGAGTCTGCAGAAGAACTGAAACAGTTCTCTTCTTCTCCTCTTGATGTGAGTAGCTGTGCAGGTAATCTTTGCCATGCTCTTGATATTTCAAGCAAAGTCTTGACATGGCAAAAGCAAAACGGCCCTTTGATGTAACAGATTGAGTTATTCGCTTCAGTGATAACACTGCACGAATTTTTGCAGAAGTGAATCAGCCTAAAAGTGTCCGCTGGTGTGTAAAAGTATCTTACAGCACAAAGACTTTGGGAGATGTACAAAAAAACATTTTGGGAAAATTTTAGGAGCCATAATGGTTAGCAGAGTGGGCAATCCACTGAAACTTTCCATCTGGATCTCATCACAGGGAGGCAGTGAGTGGCTTGCTCTTACTGCGGTGACTGAACTCACCACTTACACACACACACACAAATGCACACTTACACACAACGATGACTCATCCTCAACAGGAAAGGGAAGTGGTGTGCAGCTAAAACATGTATAGCTGTACCTAAAATTAATCGTTGCATCCTATAAACGTGTTTAAAAGTCATGCTAACACACGGAAATTTCTCCATACCAATGAGGCCGTGAATCACACAGTGTGGTTGCCGTTGTAAATCACATAACTGGCACACGAGCTCTTTATTCATGCTTTCATGATAGAAACATTAATATACTGTGTTGTTGTAATCAAACTGAATAAAGATGAGGTGTCAGCTTTAGCCTGAAAGAAGATCTTCCCGGCAAGCTGTCAGCTTTCTCTCACTGTATCCTTCAACTTTCTCCTTCTAGCAAAACTACTCCTACCTTAATCCTTATTAAAATATTTTTAATATATCAATTTTGGCAACGATTTAGAAACATTGGACAAACATGGTTTTGCCTGGTGCCACCATACGCTAGCAGAAACCAGATCTAGTGGCTCCGCAGCAACCCAGCTATTTATTGACCACCTGTTAGGCTGGCTCTGAAAGCATATAAACAAAGTCATAAATTTTAATGAAAAACTATATTTGTATGGGGGGAAATAACTATGACTAATAAAAATTAGAGGCAGTATGCTTTTAAATTCACCAGTCCACAGCATTTGAACGCTACATTACAGACACAGTATGCATAGTGTCTGACATGTACATGTGAATGCATAATACATTAAGAAAATGGTTAAATATAGGTCTGCTGTGCATTCTCCTGTGGTCTTCAACAGAAACATTTGTCCCTGCTCAAAAGCTGTGGTGTCAGCTGGTACAAGTGAACATTTATCAGGTAGAAATTACAGAAAAGAGAGCAAGACAGGTGGAAAACATTGACTCTGTTTGGTCCTTACACAGCCACTTGACATCAAACAGCACACTCGCTTCTACTTTCTTATAGAAAACCCTTACAAAGAGATAAAAGATAGCGAGAAAAACACAACATTAAGCCTGCAAAGAGGGCCGAGAAAATGAAAGGAAGAAGAAGAGAAAGTTCCCCTTCACCACAATACTTCCTTGACAGACATAGAACTGTATGACTCATCAAAGGTTTCCTTCCCAATCACTTCCTGCTCGCTATTATTAGAACTGTGCTCACTGCATTGAGCTGACACAGACACTGGTCTGGGGTCAGATTCAGAGCATCTCCTCTGGAGGATGAGGAAGTTCTTTGAGGAAGGAGCTCTGATCGAGCATCTCATCCCTCAGGCAGCATTTATCTGGACTGTGGGAGCAGCTTCTCGATGGGAACCAGGGGGGGGGAGGCCAGATCAGCTCTACCCAGTGGTTATTAGGACGGTGAAGTAGCTGCAGTGTGAGGTGGAAAAACACTCAGCTAACAGCCTCATGGCCTCAGTCACACGGACGCGATCCAGCTGCCCTGTTGGACCCCTAATAACTCATGCATACATACACACAATTCAGATCCTTAAAGAGAGCATAACAGTCCAACAGTTTGGAAAACCAACTGTGTGACCTTCAGCAGAGTAAATTCCCATGTGTAGTGGGACTCTGCCTGTGTGTATGTGTGTGCGTGTACGCATGCATGGACTTGTGTGTGAGAGACAGAGGTGGAGTTGAGGCTTTTCTATAGAGCGAAAGCAAACAGTCCATAAAGAGGCCCTGCCACTCTCCCATTTCAATGTAAATGAGTCTGACTCTGTTAGGGGGTTAAAGAACTCTCTAGGGGCCTGGCGACTACTACCGCTGGGGTCACACATACACATGCACATGCACATGCTCGCACACACACAAGCCTGCAGCTGCGTGCAGCAACACACAAATGCACAGGCACAAACATGTGTGCACACACACAAACTCAAGGCGAGAGGCCCAGATAAAGAGCTCAGAGAGCCTGTCAGAGTGTCAGCTCCCATTAGGCCAAAGGCTGTTGTGTGTGTGTGCAGGCAGGCGTACTGCTTTTTACATTTCATTCAGCACACACACCCTCTTTTTCTCACACACACATCCTCCCAGAGCCGCCCCGCCTGGCTGACATGCTGTTTCAGACAAGACACACAAAAGACAACGGAACCCGCCTGAAAAGACAAACAGCTCCTACATTTCCTACATCACACACGGAGGAAAAGAGAGGAAACAAAAACAAGCTCTAAATGATTTTAGATGAGCAGATATTTTGCTGGAAAACACAAAAGCTTTCAAGGATTGCCTACATGATTAAGCTCTCTAGTGAACAAGAAAGCAAACTTCCTCAGCGGCGGAGCATTTTAAATTTCCAGCTTCAAACATCAGAGTGTATTTATTTGTCATGGCAATGCAAAGTGTGATGTCATGCATTATAATACAGCAAGAGAGTGGAGAGCGGAAAGCAAACCACATCATACAGAGTGAGGCCGAGGCAGAGAGAGTAGAAAGACTCAGAGAGGCTGCGTAACCTTGGTGACCTGCACAATTAGTGCTGCGCTCCCTTGACTGCCTGTGGCCAGCAAGTTGTGTAAAGCAGGACGGGGCTGTGAAGACTCAAACAGAGAGGACAGGAGGTCCGAACTCCTCCCACAGAGCCTTCAGAAGCACATTACAACCTGAGGAGGAGAGGAAGCACAACAACAACCTAGAGGGAAAGGAAGAGAAAGACGGAGAGCTCGGAGGAGAAAAATGAACCCATGTTCAGCTCAAACTCCGCTAAATAAAGATGCACACACACATACACGCACACATTTCCAGCCATGTGTGTCCTGACTCAGCTTGATCAGGCAGGTGTGTCAGTGTGTTACAGCCTTAAGCGCTGACATGCTCAGACAGCAACATCGTCTCTACCCACATAATAAAAGGTGTCGATGCTGAACAGAGTGGCTGGAATTACTTTGTGCTGCTTTTCTTGTTTGGATCCCTTGTCCTCAGATCTTGCCCTTCTTGCCTTCTATCGGAGTCTTTCATGTCTAAAAGCACAGGCTGACAGCTGTTGCTAAAAACAGTCATCTGAAAAACAGCGCGCTTGATCTAAGGGGAACTCCAGCCACCACAGAGCATTCATCCTGTACTCACACACGGCTAGTCATGCTACCGACACACAACTCTGTCTGCCTCTCCTGCCTAATCACTCCTTCTGTTCAAAAGCTTGAAACCACAGCCCAGACCCCCTCAGGCAAGAGGCTGATTCGCAAGAATACAGTCAGAATCCTTCTTGTACACACGCTCAGAGCGCTCATTACTGAGCTCACTTTTCACCCACATACATCTTTCCGAGTGGAGGGATCGGCCGTGCGTCAGTCATGGCCTTACGTGTATACACAGGCTCAGACTGGCGGACAAACAGAAAAACAAACAGACACAAACTGCTTATCACGGAATTACTGCTCACGGCATGTTCACTTACGAGCTTAGCAACACGCATATGTGTGATACATAAACTTATCAGAACAGCGCAGATTTACACCCAAGAGTTTAGGAGAGCGCCAAGGAGGCCAAGTGTAGCCGTGCTCCCTCATACTGATAGACCACTACAAATAACACAGGTAGGCCTGTTCGAATGTGTTTTTGCCTTTTAAATCTCTGGCACTCACATCAAAGAGCCTGCAGTAATAAAATTGGCAAGAGTTCACATAAAATGTTTAAATAAAGCTAAATCTTTCAATCAAGTTAAAAATAAAACACTGGTAGTTTGATGTCATGTACAAAGTGGGGTTGACTTTATCAAAGAAAACATTATACATGTAGAGACACGGAAAAGTGGGGCAGTAGATTCAGATAATGTGTATTTCTAGATTAGATCTTTCTCTTGTAGTGACAGATATCCTTGCCAAAAGTATATGGGTGAAAGGTTATGGCGCCGCTTGAGCTGACACTATCAAATCAAGTGTTGCCTTGTAGATAACATCAATTCATTCATTCATTTCTTTTTTGTACATCTTTATCTTAACTCACTAAGAAAGGTCGTGCAAACAGGAAGAATAAAAAGAAAAAAGGAAACAAAGAACAAAATGACTGTAAAAAGTAAAAATTAAAAAGATAATTCAAAATAATATTAAAACTTCAGGGATAAATAAAGCGATAAAAATTTAAAGCAGCTGAATCAACTAAAACAAGAACAGCTGGAAGTGAAATAAGATGGGGTAAAAAATTTAAATGGCTACAAGGAGTCAAATGAGCAGTCTTTCAGACCTGAGGGCCTGCAGAGGTTAAAGGAGATGTTCAGGTTTTTGCACATTAAGCCTTATAATAAGGATATTTCCAATCATATACAATGTTTTACAGCATTATTACAATGAACAGTGCAGTTACAAGAGCTGGAGCTCCTCGCTGACATCAACGCTGGCTGAAAACAACGGCGACTTAGAGGCATTTCAAGTGCTTTGACAATCAGTTGAAAAATGCTGGTTTTATAAGATGAGAGAATCACAGAATGTTTAGTGGTGTCCTCTCATGTCCCGACACCAAAAAAATTGAATTTCTATTTTAAAGCTGAGGTAGGCAGCTTATTTTTGGTGTCATCCGGCAAAATCTCCAGAATATCCTTTCAGCATTTTGTAATTCAGCTGATCTGAAAGAACACTAGACTTCTGCACCTGTCCTTGGCTCTGTATTCAGACTTTAAAAAATGAAGACTGTGAGAGACACTTTCTGGCCAATCACAGGTCATTTCGGAGGGCACGCGTTCCTATTGGCTGCTCTGAGCTGTAAGCTGATTGGCTGTTGAAACAAGTGACGTGCCTTACATTCTAAAACTGGCCTCTGGCAACTTGACAAGCTGAGTTGCAGGCGACACCGTCAGCCAGCTTGAGTCGAGCTGAGACGGACCAGTTTACACGGCTGCAACTTTCCCTGAAACCGTTTCATTTCGTCATGAATATTTGGTGCAAACTGAAATTAAAAGGGAGAGCAACAACGAATCATATGAGGAGTTGTTTTCTTAGGAGTCTCATGCTACAGCTAGCTTGATTTTCAGACGTTGCCTACCTCAGCTTTAAAACTGAAAGAGTAAGAACATCAATTAGCTAAACAAAAAATAAGGATAAGTTTATCTTCACCTGTCAAATTCTTTAACTCTCTGCATAGACAAAGAAACGCATTGACATATTTTTGCCAATCTTGAGCTTATTCTTTCACTCGGTATCAAATTTTTTTTTTTTTTTTTAAAAAGCTCAATGAAAAAAACTTGTATTTTGTTGAATAACTCTATAGCCTAGAAGGGAATTTTAATTTTTTCAATGTGAAAAGTTGTACTCTGGGGTTTTGAAGCTCCATGCGACATTTGGTGCAAATTCAATTTTTCCTCAGTGAATTACAGCCGTTTATTTGCATATTATCCTGGACATTGTTTAGTAGACAATGTGACAACATAATATAAATGTTCATGCTGTCTTTACACTTTGGTCAACATCAGCTTTGAAAGTAAACATCAAAGTGTTATACATCACTGATCGTCAAGACCTAAAATCAGCCCTGAAGGTCACACAGGCAACATTCAACATGCCTCTGAAAGCTGAGAATCGAGCGATTTGTACACAGTTCACAGCTTGTCTGTGACTAAAACGATTCAAAAGTTATTTAATATTTTGTAAAACATATCTCAGCATTACATCGATGTCACACTAGGTCTAAGAGGGTTAAATCTACAGCTAGTAAAACATCAGTAAAACATGTAACCACTGGAGAGCAGCTGGACACTTTTGTGCCCTCGATCCTGTTTTGGACACAGAAGTTAAAATTATGTATTAAGATCATATAGGAAATATGGTTAAACATAGTACATGCTTCCTAGACTCAAATATATGTTTCCGCCTGGTGATTTTAAGAAATCAACTTTCTAAAAATGTCAGAAATTCATTTGCTTTTTTTCAGAATTCATTCTCATCCACAGTCCTCTCTGCTCTCATCCATTCTCTCCACTTTGCTGCTCTGCTAAACCAATTCTAAACCCCTACTCACCTCACTGTCACACAATACCTGTTGTTTCTGCCATTTGGCTGCAAACACAAGGACACGCTAGAGCAAAAAAAAAAAAAAGGCTTCCATACATTCAGCTCTGCTTATTACAAGGGCAAGGCTGGTGTTGTGAGAAAGAGGCAAGTCAGCAACATTTCGCTCTTAGAGAAATGAGAAAGCTCAGGGCTCTGGCCACTGGCCCAGCAGCATCCCTGCCAGTGAAGTATAGACAATTGTTTTGAGAGCCCCTGTTGAGAGCTGCTGTCTCATTTCCATATTGGTGAATATCATATAGTGCCGTGGATACTCTAATCCACTGAAAATGGCAGAGTGTATAATAACCCTCTGACAGCTACATGCTGGTTAGCTCTGCTCTATCAAGAAAAGGGTGCAGGAATTAGCGGGATTTCAGAGAGATAAAAGAAAGGGGAAGGAAACTAAAAATACAAAGATATAAAATACAGACCGATAAAAAAAAGGGCGTCAGAAAGGAAGAGTGAGAAATGGCGAGAAAGCACTGCATATAAAGCACGATTACCTAGGATAAGGCTCATTGGTATGACTTATGATCTGCTGGTATCCACGACTGCGGCTGTAACCTTTGGTAAATGACTCTACTTAGTCCACGACACGGCCACCAGCCTGCTGAGAGATAAAATTAACATCCCACAACAACAGAACACAGATACACACACATGCTCACATGAGACATACGCCCATAACACACAATATACAAGGACAATATCAATTATTCAGTCTCTATCAGAGGAAATATTCACTGCTCCCCTTTTATCACTGTACCCAACAAACTGGGAGGAAATGTAATATAATGTAGATTACTGGGATATTATAATATAAGAAATGATCCCATTATCAATGCCTGGAAGGAGACAGAGAAGGAGGTGAAGAGCAGGGAAAGACTTGATTTAACTTGAGGAATGGGGACCAGGGGCTCAGAGGAGCCAAAGACTTTATTTAACATGCAGGATACCACTTGTCTATAGCCCCAGGTAGGACAGAAACACAGAGCTAAGCTACTTCAGCACTCCATCCACCAGGAAAAGTGCAGAGAAAGGGTTTTCCCTCTAATGGAAGCCATTAATTATCATATCCCCTTATACTTTGCAGTCATCACTATCTTAAGTTAAATCCGTTAGAAGGGAGTGTATTGTCAGAGATGGGGTGTTATTCTCAGTAAAGAGTCTGTCCAGAGTACACTTAATGGCCTGTACACACACTCTGGACCTGTCTCATGGAAGTGACTGATGCTATCAACAGATGAATGGCCATGCAGGTCAAAGGTCAAGTCCAGCTCCGTTGTTTTGACTCTGAAACCCGTGTGCTTACTCTGCTTCCTCTCCCCTAATCCCCACCAGCTGCGTGTGTGCGGACATGCACTTATGAGTGTGAAGCTAAGAGTGACTAAAAAAAAGGGGTGGATTTTGTGTGTGTGTGTGTGTGTGTGTATGTGTTGGTGGGTGGGTGTGTGTGTGTTTATGTGCATAAAACTGTGGGTTGCATTTAGAGCCAGATGACTTACCGGAGAAATGAGTTAGCTTTACTTCATTTGAATATAATCTACCTGTGGGAGACATAAGACGTTATTTTTTATTTAAATGGCAGCTGGCATCCAGCAGGAGCAGAGAAATCTATTCGAATATTTATTTGGCGCAACAGGAAGGAGAAATCAATCCCATAAAAACAGAGCACTTAATAGAGTTCCATTAAACCGACTCTTAGAGCTGTACAGAAATGGCCACTCCACTGCAGGGAGGGCACGGAGAGGCCACAGTTTTCACCAGGCTACAGTTTAGACTGAATAAAGTCATGCTCCATTTTCAGCCAGTCCTGACAACTGCTTTTTTTAAATGACACCTGATACCCTCACACCCCCAGCTCCCCCACTTCCACCATTCAGCTAGAGACACACTTGAAGAAGGGCATGCGTGGGAGGGGGAAGAGAAATGGATGGTGCTGCGGAGGAGTGTTTGAGGGGTTAGACACCACTGTTGCACATCTCTGTCCCACCACACACACCGCACGCGGCTGTCTCCAACTATTTGTGGCAGTGTGTGTTTCACGTTCCACTAGGTCGACAACAGTCAGAGACAAAGTCTCACAAAAATTCCCAAATCCTCGCGCTGTCGCTGCAGTCGAGCGGTGAGCAGAAGTGTAAATGTGGAGCTTTCTTTAAGCTTTGTGTCAGTGATTGATATCATAAATAAATAAAAACAGACCTCACAGACTGACATTGAAGGATATTCTTTTTATTACAACCTGAGTCTTGTTTTTGTGCTTTTCTATCAATAATAATCATGTAATGCGATCACAAAATTGAATGCTGAGATTTGAGAACGCAAAAGAATTGCTGAAAAGTCGTCTGACGCAGCAAAAACCAGCAGCAATCAGTCGGCTTCAAACAAAAACCCACGTTAGACACACGACAAAATGAAGGCAAATGGTAAAACCATTATCCAAACAGTTGTAAACATCCATCACAGTCTGCAGACTGACTTTGTGTTATTACTTTGTTTCATCTGCAGAGAAGTGGTTTAGATTATCCAGCTGAGCTGCTGACTTGTTTACAACCTGTATGGACGTCTGACCACTCTATTATGTCCTCGTTGAACGACCTTGGGAAAGTGTTTTCAGAACTCAGCTAATACTTTGGGGAGTACAATGTTATCATACACCACAGAGATGGTGGCAAAAAATGTTAAACTGTCTTAAAAATAAGACAGAAATTGTAAAATATTAAGTCATATTTTGTAAAGTTTTGTACCGATTATTGCAATTAATATTGTTTTTGTCCAAACAGGTTAATTCTGGAATGGTGCTACATCGGGGCTAATGGGTGCTAAAGCTATGTCACAAATCTAGGTAGCCCCAGTTCAGCCCCTTCAGGTGTCATTTGAAATAAATTGTAAAGCAATAAACTGTTGTTTACATATTGTTTCCAAATTAAGTCTTAAAACTAGGGCTGTCAGCGTTAACACTTTAATCGTGATTGATTAAAAGGCCACAATAAATGCGTTATTATTTTTTAATTGTGTTAATCACGTGCTGCCATTTTGTCCCTTCAACGCATCCTTAGTCAAGCCGCTGTAGCGGTTTCCTGCGTCCTAGAAGAAAGACAACAATACACTTCTGAACAGCTTGTTTTTTCTTTTTGATATTTGCCTTCCTCTCAAGTTCCAGACAAGAAGATAGATATCATTCGTTCAACTGAGAGTGCAGTAACAAGGAAGTGACGGGGAGAGCTCGCCCACTGCTAATTAGCTTAGCTCAAACACTGGTAGTCAATGGGAAGTGCTAGCCTACCTCCGCCTAAAGTCATCAGATAAACTCTCCAACAACTCTACACAGCCCTGTGTGCTTGTTGTGGCTTGTTTATTAACCACGTTATGTTATTTTTACACTCAGATGTAATTTTAGAATCAAATACGTACCACAAGTAAACCACAGGGTGCATGTGCAAAATACCCCGGATGTGCTTTTAAGTAGATAAATAAAACAAAACGTCCGTTAAAAAAATTTAAAATTACATAAAGTGTAATTGTACGTAAGAGACATACTCCAGTTGGCATTCGATTCCCATTCCCAAGTTACACTGGTAAGATTTGCTTTACACTGTTAATGTGCACTCGAAAACTATTGTGAAATGGACAATAATGTATTTAAACATGCCATCAAAAATGTGATTAATCATGATTAACTATTGAAATCCTGCAATTAATCATGATTTTGAAAAATTAATTGTTTGACAGCCCTACTTAAAAGTTATCAAACACTGATGTTGGAACAACTGCCCAATTGGAAATTCACATTTTGGATTTCCGAAGAGCACTTGAATCCCCCATTTGTTGTCGCACATATCGGCTTGGCCCATTGCGTGCATGCAGCACAGACCATTTTCTGACTAAAGTGCGAGTAGAAAATGAGAATCCAGGCCCAGTCACAGAACTTGGACAGCAGGATCGCTACTTTCATCGTAAATGGGATGAGAATTGCAAATGGCTGGAATATTCTATTTTAAAGAACTGGGCTTTTTGCTTTGCATGCCGTCACTTTCAAACAAAACAAAACATAAACATGAAAAATTTCTTATAGTGTAATTCTGAAGCCATGAAACTATTAAACTATTAAACTCCTTAGCACCAGTAAAGAAAAAATCCTGGCACAGCGCCTGGGTTAATTTAGTGTAACTAGTATTATACAATTAAATATTCTTATAAAAAGACAAATTTAAAAGTACGTTTTGGTACCTTGACATGTTTCAACTGTCTTCCTCAGAAGAGAACATCCTGTAACTCAACTGAAGAAGACTGCAGGAGGTTTAGTAGTCAAAACGTGTCATGGTATGAAGACAATCTAATTATTCTATTTCTAAGAATATTTTTATGGATAATTTTGTTTTTATCTGCTGTTTTTGGGTAATAATCAGTTTATGCTCCCTGAGGGCGATGGAGGAGTATTTTGTTTGAGGTTAGAGGTCAGATTGTATTTTTTTCACAAGCCTTTTAAGGGATCAGTGTGAAGGATTTAATGAGATCTATTGGCTGAAAGGGAATATAATATTTGTATCTTTTCATTAGTGTTCTTACTGGTGTGTTTTTAATATTTGAGTCCCATTTCCACCAAGCAGTCCTGTTCGGTTTGTTGAACATTCAAATGTTTATTTTCATGTTTCTCATTAGCTTTGGACAGAACCAATATGAACACTTTCATTCCATCCCATTTTTTGTTACCCCACTGTTGAGATACCTCACACACTGATCCGATACTAAAATCAGAACAAGCAGAGTCTCCTTGTTTGTGCTCACATAAAGGGTTTCTTGTCTTGTCTTTCCAGCAGTCTTCTGTCTTGCTCCCTGCAGCCTTTTCAAAGTTTGTGTCCTTATTGTAATAAACAACCACTTTCTGAAAAGAAAGAACTAAGTATTGATACTGAGCATTTTATTGTGTTGGTCAAGGATGCAGCTCTTCATACTGATGTTAGGAGGAACCTCTTCTGCTGACCATGTTTTTACAGTAGCCCCAAAAGGACAAACTTAACACAGAGAGGGGGTCTTTCACGTTTTTATGTTAGCTGACAAACTGATACTTGAAAGTCAAAAAGCATTTTAGTAAATGTAAAAATCCAACAGCAGCATCTCTTTCTAGAAATAATTTTGTCGTTACTCTGATTAACTAACCTGACTATGAAGTGTTTTCATTGGAACTGCTGTTGACTGAATTAACAGCCCTTTGGAAGCTGTTGACACTGACACTGACTGGTACTTTTTCTGGATGGAGATACTGTTATTTTTTTAAATGAAATTTTTAATGATTTAATACCTTTGGAGAAAAAACCTATTAATCTGTGAGGGTGATTTTGCAGGGAACATGAAAAATTTTGTTCTGGCACTGATGAAATAGGACTTGTGCAAAACGATGACACATATCCAAGGAAATTTCACAGGAAAAACTCTATCTTGCATCCAATCTAATCCCATCCACTCATCTATAACTTGATCCCCCGAGGAGGTGTGACACAGAAGCCGGGAAACAGCAGCCGAAGCATGTTGGAGCTGGTCAATCCCCCAAGTATGAAGGCTGCAAAGTATTAACCCTGCAATTGCTGTGCAGAAAACTGGGTGATCGCAGCTATATGGGTCTAAGAAGGAAAGATTTCCCAGCTGATGTGTGTTAATTAGGCTAAAGTTAGCAGGGCCTGCTACAGCTTGTCTGCTGGTTGACCTGGAGAGACGGGATTACCTTTTCCAGCTGCTCTCCTCCCCCTGCTGCCTCTCCTAATGCAACCTTTATTAAAGGGAGTGGGGACGCTGTCTCTCACTCATCACAATCCGACTGTTTGGCATTGTGATGTGTCACAGCCTACTAGAGCAAAATCCAAACCACATATGTCCAGCCCTTATATAATAGTAGATGTCTCAGCATTTTTGCACAACACTCCTGGTATCACTGTCCTATATCTCAGCTCACCTTTATTTCACATGTTTACTGGACTCTGTCTGTACACGCTGGAGCAGGAAAGGAGTAATAGTGGAAAAGATAAAACAGTAAATGGAGCAGACACAGCGGGCAGAGTCCATAGCGAGGGATTGTGTGTTTGGTACGAGAGAACATAAGCAGGCATGATGTGGGTGTGAGTGTTAACATTTGCTCAGCAGTTGAAAGCATCTGCATGCCAGCGAACAGTTGATGGAAATGAGGACGGCCCAGTGAATTCCAGCATACTGGTCCTCCTTGTAAAACCCATCATTTGCCATTGTCATGCAGGCGAGGCCATTCTCACCATTTCCTCTCTTACACACACAGAAACCCCTCTCCAACACACACACACACACCTTGGCCCCCAGCTGACTACGTGTGGACACCTGGTCTGGATCTAGAAGCTCGTGGCTTTCCTGAAGGCTGAAAGCTTAATTCCACAGATTAGCCTATACAATCCACCTAGGGGTTAATCAGCATGTGGCATCACATCCCACCAGCGTAACCTTTACGAGCACCCACTCCGGTAGAAATGCCTGCAAGGATATGAAAATGTATGCTTACAAATGCAGATGTTGAATAAAAATACCTACAAAGTTCAATAAAGAGCAAATTAAGCTCTTGTTTAAAAGTTGTTCTGACAATTCAAGTCACACATAAACTAAACACCATGTGTTTGCTCCCTCAGAAAAGTTTCTTGCCACCTCTGAGAGGCAGAAAAGATGCTATTTGCAGCATTTATGGTGTTTTGCTGACATGAGATATCTGCTCGTCCAAGCCTGTAGAGAAAGTCCCTGGATAAAGGGCTTTTCCCTCAAATCCCTGATAGCCTCCAAGCTCCAAGGAGGACTTAACTGGCGACTGACATCCAGAATGGGAGGTGGGACAGGGTTTGATGCTGGGGCTCATGACTGGTGTGCGGGCTGGGTAGTGTGGTAGGTAAATATTTGACCCTGCAGTTGTGGTTTAAGTGCTCTCTTTGGTAAGTTGTAGGGCTAGTTGGAGTCAGACCTACGGCAGAGCAGCTACAGATATGTGCCGAATATTCTAGACGAAGGTGATATCCAAAATTGAATATCTCAATAATGTCCTACCCAAATATTGCGATAGCCGATATTATAGTCCAGGGAATGGGGGGGAGTTGTGTCCACAAGTATGTGGTGTTGCCCTTATTTTTCATCACCTGCTTGCGGCAAAGATGACATATGGCGTCATCGAAGCCTTTGGCTCTCCATTTTCTCCTGCTTTAAGCCAGAAATATTGCCAAGTTGGCTGGCTGACTTCTTCTAAAACTAAGTCCTTCATGTCTGTATATTACAGCGCTACATTCATACCTATCTCATGCCAATCAAGCTCTGACATCCTCTCCACCTTATCAAATAGCAATGTGTCAGGCTTCCGCAGCCTGGCAGCTCCGAATGATGGTGGAAGTACCGGATGTGTTTGGCCTGCCGGACGGCTCGGGCTCCTGCGCTTACAGAGGACGTAATGCATTAACTCGCAAAAGATCTCACGAGAATAATTTATTTTAACCAAGCCATGATTTTTCTCTATCACTAACTACATGTTTTTGTCCATAAAAGAAGCAGATCTTTAACACATTTGTTGTCACATTAGTATTAACATAATAAACTTGTACCAACTGCAAGATAAATAGA
>JAPQLA010000001.1:29690334-29736315 GCA_029822935.1 Naso vlamingii | reverse complement strand
AAAAAACTCATGGAATAACTGCTAATCCCACTTTACCGACTCAACTGACCATGAACAAGCCTGCAGCTCCGCAGAGGAAGAGGAGAAAAGACTTCATACCTTACCTTCTAGGGTTTGTGATATTTCTGTACTGCGCGGTTCATCTTGTGTCATTCACAGCAGAAACAGCTCAGGAGAGCCAGCACGCGAGGCTGCGCAGGGCTCTGGGTAAGGTGTGTGTGTGTGTGTGTGTGTGTGTGAGTTTATTTTTAATGTGTTTACATTTCCTACAATATTCATAGATAGATTTGTTTTACTATTCTAATCTGTGTCATTATGAATGTCCCGGCTCGTGCGTTTACTCAGTGTGTGTGTGTGTGTGTAATTAATTAATTGCGGCTCAGTAACTGTGACAGATGTTTGCTCTCCTTAATGCTCGTGTCTTATTGGCGTGAATCACCGTGTAACCGCCATTCACACTCCAAACTTCTCTCTGCAGAACCTCTGCAACAGTCTCGTTGTTCTTCAGGGTTTCAAGGATTTCTTTTTTTGCAGTGATGTTTGTCTGTGTGTGCGTGTGTGTGTTCGTGTGTCTGTGGGTGTGCGTGCTCGTGTGTCTGTCCTGCTGTTGCAGTGAATGAGACGGAGTGCACCGCGCCGCAGTCCTCCGAGTTTCCGGACGGTTTCTTCACGGTGCAGGAGAGGAAGGATGGAGGCCTCGTCATCTACTTCATGCTCATCTTCTACATGCTGCTGGCTGTCTCCATAGTCTGCGACGATTACTTCCTGCCATCCCTAGAAGTGATCAGTGACCGTAAGTGACATGACGTATTTTGTGGGTGCTGTGTTTTAGATGGAGGTCACTGCATCATTTGCACAATGGATTTATTCATAGGAACCTCATTTAATGCTGCAGCAGCAGCTACAGACATTAGGCTGAAGTTTGGGACCAACTTAAGTGGAATAGGCAGATGTTTAAGAATACTTACACATGTGGACAGATTGTGTAAATCTGTAAACCAAAAATGCTATGCAGCCTGACATGAAGTCTGTATGTGATTGAAAAGGATTTTTTAGTGTGTTTAAGTTTAATTTCGCAGACTACAGGCTGTAGTTATAGTGTTTCCACTCAGTGTTTCTATTTTTGTTTTTTTATTTAGGCGTGTGTACCTTTATATTCAATTATAAGATAAGATAAGAGAAGACAATCCTTTATTAGTCCTACACAAGGAAGTTGCAGTAACAGCAGCAAGGTGGATGGTTGAAAATGGAAAGATGCGTTAGTAAATGAAAGAAAAACAAATAATAAGTAAACATGCAATGAGCCATAGCAAATAATGTAATATAAGATAAAAATATTTTTAAAAAATAAAAGAAAAAGTTTAAAAATACATATACAGAATAAATTAAAGGCTAACTCAACAGTTTACCCCATAGTACCTGGTATGGGGTGCATGGGGTGATATATATTAACAATAAAAGTATTTAACTTTATTGCCACTGGATTAAATGATTGATACATACATCCTGGTACATGTTGGCACGGCAAGATTGTCATGCCTACATGTACCAGGATGCATTGCATCACAAAAAAACAGCACTTGGCGGGTCTTCGAGGTTGTTACCCATCGCATCGTTACATTTCTTTTTATTTAAAATTAAGTCATTTTCAGTAACAAGGGGTTTTTGGTCCAACAGAGCCAGAAAATCCTCTCAAAACAAACATGGCGCTGGCTCGCCTGGAGTGCGAGGGGAAAGGCGAGGAGTAAACAGTTTGTAGTTCAAGAACAAGAGATTTTGCAGCTGCGCCCAGAGACACAGAGAATGTTCAAAAAAAAAAAAAAATGTTGGGTTTCACATCGTATCTCTGATTCGGATAGATAGAGATGAGGTTGAAAATCAGCAGAGTTTCCCTTAAAGCTACATAACTGAACTGACACGCGGTGGGTAAATTGCAGCACATACCAGTATATTATAAAACAATGCAACACATTAGACATATCTCCATAAATATGTTATGGTTGATTAGAATTTTTTAGGTTGTAATGGTGTCTTTTTGATGTCTCTCTCAGGTCTGGGTTTGTCTCAGGATGTAGCAGGAGCCACGTTCATGGCAGCTGGGAGTTCTGCACCTGAACTGGTCACAGCCTTTCTGGGTAATCACATATTAGCAAAAAAATAATTACAAGCAGCAATGTTAGCGATGATGACACCGGCATCATCATCACTGTCACTGCGTCCCCTTCAAGCCTGATGAGCTGTGACTTTGCTGCCATATGGGAACAGAAAGGGACTGCGGCCTTTGATTAGGACATTTGTTCTTGTCAGCTCTTTATTATTTCTTCTGCTCTCTCATCAGTGCATCACTGTCCTCAAAGCTAAGATGTGCTCTTCATGTGTGTTAGGTGTGTTTGTGACAAAGGGAGACATTGGGGTCAGCACCATCGTGGGATCTGCTGTGTACAACCTGCTGGGAATCTGTGCTGCATGTGGACTCTTGGCCTCTATGGTGCATTCTGACACAATATACAAAGATTATACATCTACCAACTTCCTGCACATAAGAGTGGCACCTTTCATGTGTCAAAGCGGAAGAAACACAGTGTCCATTGTGCTGTACATGTTGTAAACTATTTGTTTTGTTTCCTTTCTCAGGCAGGACGACTCACCTGTTGGCCTCTGTTCAGAGACTGCCTGGCATATGGCATCAGTGTTGCAGCTGTAATTGCTATAATTTCTGATAACAAGGTGTACTGGTGAGTGTGTCTTTGCACTAACTCAGCATAAATGAGAACAGATCTGATAAGACAGGTCGGAACGAAGCTGTGACTCACGGACAGTAAAGAGCAATAAATATGTCTTAAATTTGGCAATACCACATCATAAACACAGCAACTGCAGCTTCATGGAGCGTTTATGAAAGATTTCCACATATGGGATTAATTTTCATTTGAAAGGAAGACACGGTATTACAATGCAAAGAGCACGGCTTAATTATGATCAAGATAGCAAGTTTCATAAAAGCTCAATGACATTTTTATTGTCATTTGATGTCATAAACTCAAAAAAGAAGAATCCAATAAAACCTACTCCAAACATGGCTAAAAACAACTTGTTGCTGAGAAAAAGAGACCTAAGACCAGAAATAAGCTAACAGCAGGGTGCATGTTTAAGAATTAAAACAAAAAAATCCCAGAAACAAACAACTCTTACCCTCTGAGACCAAATGATCATGTGATCACACAAATCCATCTTGTCAGACTACGATGTGTTTGACCAGTCAGCATCCCATGAGGAGCTCCCCGCATGTGGATGTTGTTTAGGTGTAACGACCAATGAGAGGCAAAGTTTTTATCGTTAATGAAAACTAATGAAATAGTAAAAATCAGAGTAGAGAAAATATTTTCATTAACTGAAATAAAAATAAAAACAAGGCTTTCCCACAAAAAAACCCCAAAACAATAGCTAACCAAAACAATGCTGTAGGTTTACAAAATAACTGAAATAAAATCACAAAGAAAATATCCTTAGTTTTCGTTTTTGTCAGGGTACTTCGAGTGGATATTGAATCCATCTTTCAAGATCTATGTTCCCTCTTCCTCCCACCCATGTGGCATGCCAGACTGCCAGACTGTCCACAGCCCTCTCCTGGTACCATACACCAACCTGGCTGGCATCATGGCGGCTAAAGTCGGGAGACTGAAAGACTAAAATTAATAAAAAACTGAACTAAAACTAAGCATTTTTGAAAAATAAAAACTAAACTACCAGACTTGCTTTAAAACTAATTAAAACTAAACTGAAATTGAAAAATAAAAATCAAAACAAAATAAAAACAAATGAAAAATCCAAAACTATTGTCACCTTAGTGAGAGTTCATTTGAAAACGACAGCTCTTTAAGAGGTTAGCATAAATGCTGCTATCGCATCCGTTATATCAGAACTATTTCTTGAAAACAGAGCAGATTTCTTGATTGATTGATAGGATGTTTTCACTCTCATCCCACCTGGCTCAGCAGTTTGATTTAGTTTTTCCATGATAGACGATGATACACCAGCAGTTCATCAAATTACCTTCCAAGTATTTTTGGACAGTGCCTGCCCATTTCCAAACATTTTTGTGGACAGCTTTCCAGATGGTTCTGAACAGAATAGTCCACCAACTGATATATATTACAAAACACACTTGTGGTGAATCCTCTGAAAGCAAGGTCCATTTAGCTTTTGACCATATTCCACAGTCTTCTATAGAAATTTGCTCAATGCTTTGAAAAGACCAAGGTCCTGTACTTGTGTCATGTGATGACCTGAGCAAGTTCCATTCTGTAAAGAAGGCTGTTGGATTTTGGTTGGAAGCTTTTGGGATAGCAAAGTAAGTGGAGGTAGATGTATTTCCAATGTCAGGAATAAGAATAAATCTTAATGCTCGAACTGTGTTTCCAGGTACGACGCCGCCTGTTTGCTGCTCGTCTACGTCGTCTACATCGTGGTTCTGTGCTTTGACCTTCGCATCAGTGAGTTCGTCCTGAGGAAACTGAGCCCGTGCTGCACCTGTCTGAGTAACGGATCCAGCGAGAAGACAGAGACGCAGCCTTTGATGGGCTGGAATGAAGAAACCAGTCTGAGAGTCCACAGTCGCTCCAGAACAGACAGTGGGATATTTCAGGACGACTCAGGATACTCTCACCTGTCTCTCAGCCTGCATGGCCTCAATGAGATCCCTGAAGGTAAAAATGCACTTTTTAGTGAGATGAGAGCAGTTTTCCACTATTTTCAACAGGATTTGCCCTCCTATATGAGCCCTGAGAATGTGATTTAAAGTGTTCATGAACATGTTTGTCCAGCAGAGCATAAAAGTGTGTTTTCCGTACCGGAGAGCGACCTGAAACGGATCCTGTGGGTTCTTTCTCTGCCCATCATCACTCTGCTCTTCCTGACCATACCAGACTGCAGGAGGAGGTTCTGGAAGAAATGGTTCATGATAACTTTCCTCATGTCAGCTGTCTGGATCTCAGGTTTCACATACGTACTGGTGTGGATGGTCACTGTAGTTGGTAAGAACTTTTTTAGTTATTATTCTGTGATGAGCTTGTGTAAAATCTGCACATTTTATCAGTCTTTTCAGCTGAGCAGCAGGTGGAAATCAGCTGGTCACTCGTTGGGTTACAGAGCCTTCGTGGATCGAAAGTGTTTGAAACTTGTGAGAAAAAATGTCTCATTTGCAGAGTAGAATCACATGTTGGTCTGCTGGCTAATTCCTGAGATGCCATTGTCCTGGAAAGTTAAAAGGGGGGTTGTTGTAGCTCCAATAGGCCATGTGCCTACCGAGCCACAGCAGGATTACAGTCTGCTTCACCCTTAAGGAAACAGTCATGTGAGTCCTGCGTGTACACAGAACAACCCACAGGCAGCGGTCCAAGAACAGCTTTACCGCCATCTACAACGAAGATGTAAACGATAAAACTGACCTAGGGTCAGACTAAAAGGGCAGCTTCATCATGTGACAATGGTGGGTTCACTGAAGTATAATGAGATTATTATCCCGTAGTCGTCAGATATGCTCACATGAAGAGAGTTTAGTCTTATGAAAGATCAGACATGGGGTCGAGCAGGTACAAACATACAGTGTCTGACAGAGTGTTTCCCCGTGGCTCTGCTCTGCGCTCGTCCAACAGGAACTCAGTGAGAGTCACACTTGGAGAACTCAGGAACAGGTACGGTGCAGTGCACAGGTAGAAGGGTTATGATTCATTGGAAGTGCTGCTCCAAAGTCATATTTACTGCGACCCAGATCTGATTCACAATTCACAAAAAGAATGCTAATATGATGATGTGATACTTGTTGGGGGGTGTTTACCTGAAAAACATGCTCTCATACATCTGGAGAGCACCTCTGCTGCTCTGGAGTTTTTCATTATAATGCAGCTTTGTCACACATCAGATCTTAATCAAAAAAAATAAATAAAAATTGCCTCCTTCTACAATTTATGTATCGTGCTTGGCAATACTGTGATTTTGATTACATTTCCATTAGTTGTTCAGCCCTGCTGTGAAATGTATAGCTGAGGTAGGCAGCTGTTGGAAATCAAGCTTGTAGTAGCATGAGACTCCTAAGGAGGCAACTCCGCTGCATCCTCCCATCCTTGTTTTTGCTCTGGCTCACATTTTGTTTCATTTGTTGTTGTGCCCTCTTTTTAAAGGTGCATTCAGACAGAAAGCGATGAAACGCCACAAGTTTACATACAAAGTCAATGTAAAAACGTGATTATGACACGATGCCTCACTTCGGGCAACGCAAATCTTGTGATACATGCTAAGCAAATCATGCGATGTGGCGTCCATCGCCTCCATCGCCTCCATCGCCTTCATTGCCTCATCACTTGAGTAATTGACATTTTTGTGGTATTTGGTCTTCTGATCTCAGTATTTTTAGATTTCTTGCTCAGGCCATGCCTCAGTCAGTTTATTAACCCTAAAATCACAGTCACGCTCAGCTGATGTTCTCTTTTTCGGTTCAATGATGCTGGAGGACCCAGACTCTAATACTGGGTTGGTATTATGTTACACAGGTGAGACCCTTGGTATCCCTGACACAGTTATGGGACTCACTCTGCTTGCTGCTGGAACCAGTATACCCGACACCGTGGCCAGTGTGATGGTGGCCAGAGAAGGTCAGAGTCACATTTTATCAGCTTCAGTTCAAAACAGAACAAAAACTTTACTTACATTTTTCCCACCAGAAATCACAACTACTTTAAATATTTATAATGCATGATCAATAAAGGCACTTTCTGTTCATCAGGGAAAGCTGACATGGCCATGTCCAACATCGTGGGCTCTAATGTTTTCGATATGCTCTGCCTCGGCCTGCCTTGGTTCATCAAGACTGCCTTTGTGGACACCAACAACCCTGTCGAGGTCAACAGCAACGGACTGGTGTTCATTTCCTGCACGCTCCTTCTTTCCATTGTCTTTCTTTTTGTTTCTGTTCACATGAATGGATGGAGGTTGGACTGGAAGTTGGGAATAGTTTCTCTCTTCTGCTATATTCTCTTTGCCACTCTGTCTATCCTGTATGAGCTGGGGATTATTGGGAATAATCCTGTAAGACTGTGCAGCGACTGAGTGAGATCTCAGCTCCCCTCGCCTTGAAGCGTCAAAACAAGTAGGCGTGCTGCCACTGACATACTTTTAAAGATAGGAAGGAGGAAGGAAAGGAAGACGTGCTGGTCACATCTCATAAGAAGGATGATCTCTGCCAGTAAAATATATTTAAGTGAAGCTGAAAATGTGCCAAAGATCATTCTCTTGTGTGTGCAGGTCAGATCCAGACCTCCCTTATCACAAAAAGACCTGTGAACATGTTTTGAAACATCTCTTTACTCAAGACCCATAAACCGAATTTGTGCCATCACAGGGGTGACTGTAGAGTTCAAATAAATCCAGAACTGACCAGTCAGAGATGAGTAATAAATTTGTGGACATTTCTCATTGACCTTGTCTTTCTTTTTAGCTTGAAAAAAGGCGTGAACTACAAAACACTGATAAGATTTTATGGGTATTTCCTTATCACCTGCAAAGACAGTGGAAAGAGCCAAAGCCACAAAATGTTTAAAAAACTTTCCACTGGTCTACTTGTCTTACTCACTTGTGTTTTTTATTAACTGTATTTACAGCTTACTGTACATACTACAGGCTTCACACACTGATCTATACTTAGAATATACTCAAATCATCAACTTATCAAAAACTACCACCAATCTTGGAGATCTAGGACTTTGAACGGCTTCTTGTGGTAAATGTTTGACAACTTTTTTACATCACTCCACAACATTTCTGTTGAAACATTCTTAAATTGCTATGTTTGAGGTTAATGTGAAATGTCCCACTTTCAGGAGGCCACTGTGTGGCAGCATTGGGCAACATCATCACCTCAGGTTCAGTTTACACAAAGTGAAAAACTTCCAGAGTTTGATCCCAAGAAATTTTACAACCACCAGTTTTAAAAATTAAAAAGTTTATTTCTTCAAATAAACCGCCTGACAAATTAAAAAGGGTTTTCAAAACAAAGAGCTATGTAGTATATATATAAACAAAAAATGAAACAGTGGACACATGGAGATATGAAGTAATTGTGTTTTTAAAACAAAACAAAAGATCATTGGCAAGAGGGCTGAATGTGGAAGTGTGTTAGCATGACTTTTACAAAAGCTCTAGGCGTTGCGATCAATGCGGACGTCCACCTCTCGGCCATTGATCTTGGTACCATTCATCATCCTGCAGGCCTTTTCAGCACTCTCGGGAGAGTCGAACCTCACTGTTCCGCAGCCCTTTGACTTTCCGTTCTCCATCTTGATCTCTGCGAACATTACCTGGCCTGCAGGAGACAAGAAAGAGCAATGGATGCATTATGAAACCACCAAGTGTTGATGTTAAAACTGTCACTGAAATCACAATGAAATGTCAGTACAAAGTCTTTGAGCAGTTGGTAATTTAAGCGATAATCCATACATGCATACTAAGGTTTTCATACAAAGCAGAAGACGTACCACAGTGACTGAACTTCTCTTTCAGTTTCTGCCATGTCAGATCATAAGACAGCTGCAACACAAAAGTCAGAAATTCAGTCAAATTATTTATCAACATGAACATATTTGAAGATAAACAAAACCTCTACAAGATGCATCAACAAAGTCCATGGTACAAATACATCCTAAAAAGTGAGCCTCAGGGAAAATAAAAATTTATAAGCAGTCAAAAACCTACTGTGGAGTATTGTGGAGCATCAGGTGATTTAAGAAATCTTAAACTACTCTCGTTTACAGCGTCATTACCATTTATGTTAAAAGAGAAGTTTGTTTTTTGCACATTAAGCCTTATAATCAGGATTTTTATGATCATATAAAATGTTCTTCAGTATTGTTATGACAAACGGTGCTGTCCTGAGAGCCTGAGCTCATTGCTGTTGCCGCTGCTAGCTGAAAACAACGGAGGTGAAGGGGCACGTCAAGTTCTTTGACAATCCATCGAAAAACGCTCATTTAGAAGACGAGACAATCGCTGAATGTTTGTGGTTTGTGGTGTCCTCTCAGGTTACAAGACTAAAACGGGAAATTGAACAACAGCATATAACCAGTAAACAACTCTGCCAGCTGGTTCAGGTAACAAACAGCCATTCTTGCCTTTTTAGCCACTGTTTAACTTCATGTTTTAGTGTCAGAACATGTGAGGACACCACTAAACATTAGGTGAAATTCTTGTCATTTGTAATTACCTTTTCAACGGATTGTTGAAGCACTTAAAATGCCCCCAAACCTCAACTGTTTTCTGCTAGAAGCTCAAGCTCTCGTGACTGCACCGTTCGTCATAATTATGCTATAGAACATTGTATATGATCGTAAATATCCTTAATGTAAGGCTTCATGTGCAAAAAACCCCAAACTTCTCCTTTAAGGCACAAGCATAGAATGTTTCCCATTAAAACCTCAGTCCACGCAGGGCCTCGACACTAAGAAATTAAATCTTAATTAAATCAGTGGAGAGGTCTTTAAGATGGCAATGTAACTACAATACTGCTTGGCAGAATTCCAATTATTTATATTAGTAAAGTTTTTACATGTCTGGTCTACACTCACATTGCGTACAAAGATCTGACAGCCTCCCTTTAACCCAGAGCCACGGTCAGACATGCCTCCACCCATGTGGCCCGGTCCGCCGCCTCCATAGCCACTGAAGCCTCGGTTCATGTCCATTCCTGACATGCCCATCCGGTCAAAGCCAGAGCCCATTCGGTCCATTGACATGTTGCCCATTCCACCACCTGCAATCAACACACACATATGCTTAATAAAATGAGGGCAACTTAATTAATGTGTGATTTAACAGGGAAGGATACAGAGGCTGTTTCAACACTGTTAGGCCTGATCACAAATTTCTAATAATGAAACTGAAAAAAATCGATCATTTTGGATGCAGAACTCCATGGACTATACACTGCCACTCACTGTTTGGGTATTTCCAAGTTCACCTGCTATTTAAGCTCTAATCTGTGCAGCAGTGCAAGGTACATCTGGGCAAATTAAAGTGTAATACAAATAAGAGGGTTGGGTAATAAACTGCGGTGCCAATTTAAGAAGGTAGGACTACAATAACTCAACAAATTTAGGGTTGTGTCGATATGGATACCAATATCAGAAACGCCTTTGATACTGTCTAAAATGCTGAACTGGATATCAGCAAGTACAAAAGTCATTGCACTGATCCAACACTACATCATTTATTAATTAGAAACACAGGAGACTGCTGCCCCCCAACAGTAGTCTGGTATCACATGCACATGATGCAAGTCACAGTAAACACGGTGAAGGACCATGAGTAGTTCTACACTTTTGCATGAAACTTCTTAAATCAGAGGTTAATGTGTTAAACACAGCTGTCCTGCTGCTTTCAGATGATAGAAAGTAAAGCAGTTTATTTCATAATAAACACTGAATGACAAACAGTCTTTTAGTTAAAGTTTGGCCACAGCAGGGCTTCACCATTCTTGCAAAAATGTGAATCTCAATTTTTCTCCCTGAGATTTGAGATCATGATTCTCTCACACGATTCTAATTTTTTTGACCAAAACAAACCAAAAAAACCCACATATATTATTGCACACAATAAAAAAAAACAACAAACAACGCTGTTGCTACCAGAAGTTTCCTCAACGGTGCCTTTTTTTTTTCCCCTTTTGCATGTAAAATGCGGCTCCAACTCCATCAAGTAAACTGACTTCTGCCTCCTTACTGCTTGTCTACACGTGACACTGATGACACCGTGTCTGGTTACTGTAGCAACGGTGAATGACAGCAGAGTGCCGCAAATGAGGAGGAGAAATAGGAGAGGTGATCGAGTTATCTGGCTGAATCATAGGCTAATCTCTGACCTGATGGCTGTTGTACATTGTGGGTATGACTGACAGACGATCTGGGATTGTTGTAAATTCAGTAAGTGAACACGAGAATGCAGCGTGATCTGAATGCACAGGGAAATGCGAGCAAGTGAATCGCCGTCATTTAGAAATAGGATCGCATGTACGAATCGAGATTGTGATTTTTTTTAAACTATTTATTGTGCAGTCCTTCGCCACAGCATTACCCAAGCGTCCACATATTGTTGTCAAAGGACTATTGATTCTACATCAGTTGGCATCAACCCAGCGCTAAGGGACTGCTGTTCTGTTTGAGGACAACACAAGAGCAGGGCCGATGTTTGTACTGAGGTCGTCTGACTGAAGGACTCTCCTTCAAACTACTGCACCTCCTTCTTACCTACAGGTCATAAAGCACAGCATGACACTTTTCCGCTTTCAATCATTGTAACTGACTCTGTAGAAGCTTCCAATAACTTTAAAATGTCAACACTGATAAAGAGGCACTTGGCTGTGCTGAAGAGTTTTGCCTCCAAAGCTGATGTGCATCTCTATGTGAGGAATTGATACAACAGATTTATAAAAACTGCTGAGGTACCTAATCCAGTCCCCATGTGCCCCATGCCACCGCCACCACCCATGCCTCCTCCAAAACCTCCACCTGAAGGAGAGAAGGCGTATTGGTGTAGATCAGATTAGACCAAAACATATTAATTAAAAGCAACATTATGTAACTTTAACTGCGACCCCCAGCTTCGAAAAACTAAACTTAGATTTGCACATTAATATGTTGCACAAAACAGTAACTTGAGTGAAATCAGGTCATATTTTACTGAAAAAACAGTCCTCTGGTTTTCCCTCTGATGTAATAAGACTGCTCTGTCTGTCTGCAGCCTTTTATTCAGCAGAGCTGTCCCCAACAACCACCTGCTGCTGCAGCTTTGGTCTGTGCGCAGCCTACATGTTGCTTTCAGGAACCTCCATGAATCACAGAGTTGAGGCAGAGCAGTCGTAGGACCCGACATTTCCTCCACAAAATACCAACAGGTTTTACTAAAATTGCTGTTTTGTGCAACATATTAATGTGCATCGTTAAGTTTGGTTTTTTGACACCACGGGTTGCGGTAAAGTAACATATTGTTGCTTTAATAACTGCTAAATGCAGAAACAGCCTTAAGACAGAACACACGAGACAAAAAGCAATTTCTATCCCAGCATTTTACTCCCAATGTATGCCAGAATTCAGGGTTGTCTGAAATCAGAGTATTACTTACCCATTCCTCCAAAAGAATCCCCAAAGCCTCGATTCATTGGCATGTCACTGTGGCCAAAGTCCCGATCCATTCCACCCATTCCTGACCGGTACATGTCTGAACACAGAAAAACATGGAGCCTTAATCTTAAGTTACCACTGGAACCTATAATTTATAGTATAACATCCCATGACTGACATTCTTCTCTACATAGTAGGAGTCAATACACTCACTCACCGCCCATCCTGCCAACTGGCGCCATGTCTCTCCCTCCAAAGCCGCCCATGTTGCCCATGCTATCCATGCCTCCAAAGCCCCCACCACCACCACCACCACCACCACTCATTCCTGAGAAGCAACACCAAGTTTGAGCATCACTCTCTCTTCAATCCAACAAAAAATTTTACGATCATCTTCCACAGAAAATGCATACTTAACAGGAACCTTACCTCCACCTCCAAGTCGGTTCATTCCACCATAACCTGGAACATCCATCCCTGTGGAGGATTATGTAAGTCAGGCCATGCCACACACACACACACACACACACTGAGTACATATCCATCAAAGGTTACTGTAAGTGGACTGATTGTTAGACACTGTACAAAGGTGCTTCATGTACTATGTACCTCACATCTAAACACCTAGTAGTATAAAGGTCTAGTACTTCAGCTGGGAGGAGCTTATTAGTTCTTACAACATGATGTTCACTGTTGCCTCGTGATGCTAATGCACTGATCAGCTAAAGAAGATTCAGTCGATTCTCTCTGAGAAGCATTTGCTCTTAAGAGAAACTAGTTTGTAAAACAGTGTCTACTGAACTGAATGAGTGAGCAGATTTTGCTTTAACATAACTAAAAAAAGGCTGGGTGGTACAGCTAAGAAGGATATCTATATAAAACATTTCCCATCAGTCAATATCAATAATTATTGATGATTTTTAATGACCTGTCCTAGACAATAAAAAAAATGTAAAAATAAGAAAAAGGTTTCAGGTGACTGACCTCCAGGCCCCATGGAGCTCATGCCTCCTCCACCGCTCAGACGGTTTGCATTGATTGGCTGCCCACCAGGACCGAGTCCCATACCAATACCACCCAGACCCCCTACACAGAAAAGAGACATTATTGATTACACAGAGGACTTAATATTAAGCAAAACCAGTAATTAATGATGCTACTAACATTTATGGTGACTGATAATGAAGCAGCATGCATATGACAAAACATCAGTGGGTCAGAAGCTGTCCTACAATTACTATGCTGTATTTCCTTTCTTGATACTGCTCTATCATACCTGGGCCTTTCTAACATCAGTAACATTTCTATGCAATCCTATTATTGTGCCATTTGTTCCCAGAGGGTATCATAGCAAAACACTGACAACGTTGGTGCTTAACTTGTTACTATGGATATGAGTTTGGCTCTGACAGTGTACTCACGTGGTAACTGAGGTGATTTTTCTACTTGGCGAAAATCATCAGGGGGAAGAGATTTTTCATCCTATAAAAACACCACAAATTTTATAATTTACATGACATCCTCTGTTCAGCTGAAATTATATGATAACTGAGAATAACATACCATTTTAACATGCATCTGTCTGTCAAAGAGCATCTGTCCATTGAACATGGCTGAGTTTCGAGTCAAGGAGGTCATAGTAAAATTGAAAAGCAATCATTAATTTGTTTTTTATTTCTATTTTAAATGTGTGTTTCTAGAGGATACATATGGCCTGCACAGCCTCCAGCGGCTGTTCAAAAGTCACTGTTCCCATTCCACGACTCTTGCCATCCTTATCCTCCTTAACATCTGCACGTTTCACCACACCGGCCATGCCAAACACCTCCTTTAACTTCTTCCAGCTCACTTTAAAATCAAGCTGTAAAACAACAGAGACAGACATGGCTATTTTTAGTAACATTACATGATACAAGGTACATGGTGTTATATTTATCCTTGTGCAACAAGGTTGCACAACTCCATGAAATAATCAGCTAAATTAATTGTTTTATTGCCTTGTCCTCACATTAGCCACAAACACTGTGTTGCCCAATCGTCCAGCCTGCAGAGCGTGGATGACATCGGGTGGGATGTTGGGGTTGTTGGCAATGGAGGGTGGGATGTTCATCCCACCAGGCCCCATGTCCTGCCCTCGACCTCCGTGTTGACCTCCTCCCATGCGCTGCAGCACACGCCGAGCATGTTCCCCATCAGGGTCCTTCAGTAAGAAATATGTTGCAATTAATCACAAAAATCATGAATAGTCAGTCAGGCATGGGGTTGTACAATTACAATTGCACAATAAAATTCAACAAGACATAATGTTCTCTGGTAATGTTTCACAAAAAAAAAAGTATAATAATAATAACAGAGAATTATTCATCACTAGGATTTATTTCAGTTTACAGTTTCATGATGAAAAATGTTTTTAGTGTCATTTACTTGCTGAAATGAAATCTGGATCACAATAATTGTAAGACTGCTTAACTAGTCAGGTCTCAAAACACTTCTGTCCACCAGGTTTTTTCTTTAAAAAAAACAAAATACGACAACAATAAGCAATATGGTTTATTATTTTATGCTTTATATTGTCTTTGTATGTGATCTTTTTTTATTTTTTCACTTTTAATCGTCCTGTCTTAAAGGGGTTTTGCATTTTTGAACCTTCTGACTATTGAAAAATGGTTTTTGTTTTTTCTGGTTATTTCTACTCTGCCAAGCACTTTGAATTGCATTAATGTATGAATTGCGCTGTACAAATAAATTGCCTTGCCTTAAATAACATCGCTCCTCCCTACATCAGAGATTTTCCTTCTTTTCATGTTCAAGCCAGACCACTGAGGTTCTTCACTGCTTTCCTTCTAAATATTCCTTATGTGTCCCACAAAACTACTGCTGAGGCTGCCTCCTGTTTTTACGTCCCTAAACTGTGGAACACACTGTCGCTTGATATCAGTTTGATGTTCTCTAGTATTATTAATAAGGAAATTAAAGACCGATCTTTGTAAGCTGGCTTTTAATCAGGAGTAATGTTATAACGACATGGCAAAGGTGGACAGAAACCTGCAAATTCAGCTGTAGTCTATTTTTAACATTTTATTGGTCTTTTTATTTTACTTTTATTGTTGTACTTTGTTTTATTTAGATTTTGTTGTTTGATCATACTTTGATTGCCGTACTTTGCCGTTTTATTTTGATCCTAATCTTTCTCTTTTAAATTTTATGCTCTATTTGTCTGTTGTTTTATTCTGCTATGTGATGCCCTTTGTGCTGCATGTTTGTATGAAAGGTGTTATGTAAATAAAGTCGAGTTGAGTGAGAGTCAAAAGCAACAACTTAGACCGGACGCTACTCTGAGAAGAATGCGTGTAAAGTAATTAAAAAGGGAAGAAAATGCAAAAATGTATTTTATTTCTAAAAGCCAAACGAAGAGCTATTTTCTAAGATAACAATAAAAAAAAAATCTAATCTAAAAAATCTAAATCTAATCTAAGAAATCTAATTTTTAAGTTTATCAATAGTCATTGTAGTATAATTTGTTCTCACCTCCTTGATGTTGAGCGGCCTTCCACTCAAGTCATGCTTATTCATAGTTTCTATGGCCTTCTTCACAAACTCCTCATCTTTGAACTCCACCACACTGTTGAATAGGAGAAACAGAGACATGAAATAAAACAATGGAAGTGTGAGAAATAAATAAATAAATAAATAAAAATAGTTTAAGTTAGAAGTTAGTTTCTTACCCACAACCCTAAACAGGAAGTATCATAGGAGTCCAGGTAGCACCCATGTCCAAAATCAAGGGAGTAAAAAAAATACAGTCAGATCAAGACAAAGCAAGAAAGCATTACAAATCTAATCTATCAGCATGCTTCTAAAACATCTCATAGTGCATCTTGGCCATATTTTGCCCCCTGGCTTGAGCCAGCGAGTTCTTAAATTTAATCTACTGCAAACAGGATTGAAGAGCTATTAAGAACATATTCATTATCATTATCTGAAAGAATGTTAACAGTTGACACTAATAAACTAATAAAACAAACAACAAAAAGCCTTTTATAGAAGATCGTGTAGAAACAGTTAACAGTAATAGATAACACTGTACTTCAACTTAACTGAAACATTACATTGTTTTGAACTGGAAACAAATACCAAGGTGGCAATTAAAAAATGCATTAATACATTTACTTAGTACATTGTTTAGGATTTAACACTGTGATAAAGAAAATGTGCGGTCCTTGTTTGCATCTATAATATACATTATTTTCATTTAGTGTAAAAACATAATAAAAAACATTACAGGATCGTTCAAGCTTGTTTGGTTCCTTTGAAGAGAGAGCTGTGTCATAACAGAATTGTAAAATAAGATTTTGAGACATGAGGGTCAATCGATAAGACAAATCACACAACCCACATTTCCCTTTGGAAAATGGCCAAACAAACAAACTTTTACACCAATTGAAATGACAACAACAAAAGCAAAAGTGTAATCTTAGATAAATTCATTAGGCTACTTTGCCAATATCAACAGGACGTCTCCCTTTCAAATAAATATCAATCATTAGCCATCTATCAGGCTCTGAACACAACCTATAGTATCTCCAGTTCAGTAACTTAATAAGACCCAAAGGATCAGAACCTAAAAGAGCACTGGATTAATAAGAGCCTCCTGAGGGCATTTAAAACCTCGTGCAGCAAATTGGCCACATCACTTACCCTTGACTTTCCTTCTGCATCCTTAAAGAGCTCCACGTATGTAACCTCACCAACTACATGAGACATACAAAGGAAAAATACCAAAAGAACAAAGGAATTTAAGTCACCAAGTCTTCAAGTCGCCGTTGGCCTTGGCAATGCCGCTACAGATGGAAATATCCCATTAATGATCAACAGTCAGCCCAGACCAACATCCCACCAGACAACACCATGCCTTTCTGAGCAGTGACTGAGACACCCAAAGGCCAAGGCAAGAGAGAAACACAGCTACATTAAACCTGGGAAATTCAAAAGGCTTCAACATGATCAGTTTATCAACATGGCAGTTGAAAGTTTTTCAAGCTGTCCTTTGACCATTCAAAAGGCTTCTGAAGACCCCCATAATTCAGAAAGAAAAACATTACAACATTTCATTCATATAATCAAGAGTCAGCCTGCAACAAATGCAACAAAATTATTCAACAATCAATTCTACTCATGGTTTGAGGTTACATTTTGGAGCTGACAATGCCATAAAACACGTGACAATGGAGCCAAGTTCATCTTCCTTTTCTCACAGACATATCAGCACAATGGTGTCCATCCAAAAAATGTATTAAAACCCCAATAACCTAATTTCACACTATGTTGGTTCCATAATATCTGCACGTAGTACATCCAGAGAAAGCTACAAACTAAATGACTACTGCTAAAAGCAGAATGCTCCATCTGGTTAACAAAGGAAAGAGGGTGAAGAACTTCTAATCAGCTGAAGAGCTAGAGAGAAACTGAGACATTATTCTCATTACCAGGGATATTACCTTTCTCACGCATTAGATCTTTAATTGCCTGCCACTTCATATCATAGGGGATATTGCTGATGAACACCCGGTTCCTATGAGCACCCTTCTTTTCTCCACCATGTTTGTCTTTGTAGGGGTGATATCGGTTTCCTCGTCTGCTCCCAGAGGACTTCTCTTTACCCTCATGCTTTTCTTTGGGGGGCTTAGTTTCTTCAGCATCCCTACAAAACGCACAAAGCTGCAAGTCAGAGAACAGCCTGTCCCAGAACCACAGTGCAGTCCAAGTATTTACTAAATCGGTCAATAAATATGTTAGTAATAGCAAGTTACAATCATGTGTTTTGCAGTTCAGTAGTCATGTGCTTATAGGACTGAGCAACAAATCAATGTTTTATCGCGCTGTGATACGAGACAAGACATCGTCACACATCTCAATATTGTTATATCATGATATAGCGCAACTGTTGTCATTTCCTGGTTGAAAAGGCTTCGTTACAGTAAAATGATGTGATTTTCTACACTTACCAGACTGTTTTCATTGTTCTTTTGTTTACACTTCCCCATTTATCCACATTACTAATGATTAAATATCAAAAAATGTCACAGAGTTAATATTTTGTGAAATCACAGACACTCTTACAATACTGTCACAGTATCGAGGTATTTGATCAAAAATATTGATATTTACTCATTTGATCACCTTAGCCCCTCCCACCCCTTGGAATACACAACAAGTCGTCAGTCACAACCTCCATGATCAATAATAATCAATATCCCGACACAATGAAACTTCACTATTGTGATAGGTTTTTCAGCTGTATCACCCAGGGCTATGTGCTTATCTTCACTTTTACGCAACACTTTCATCCATACAGGATAAATGGAAAAAATTGCTAAATGTTACATTGTGGACACTACTTCAGAGAAGAAGTAACAGTCAGCATAGGTATGAATAGATGTCATAATCAAATGTGAAAACTTTACTTAGGTGAAAAACCTCTCACTGATTAAGCTGGGACACCTTTGAATTTCAATGAATGTAATAAAGATTATTATTGTGAACGACTTGCCTTTTCCCAACAAATATGTTTAGCAGCCTACATGAAATGCAACATACAGGTGATCTCTCGTGTCCCTGTCAGAAAGTCTAACGTTAACTTTGCTGGTGGATAAACATCTAAATTAGCTGCACAAATCAATAACGAGTCAGACCGATAATTCATCGGGGAAATGGCTTTAACTGAACTGGTACTTCGTATGATCTAACTAAATTGTCTTTCATGGCCAGAATGGTATATTACGTAATTATAAGAAACTTTGGCATAGGAATTGTCCTTGTGTAACGTGGCTAGTCCAGTTGGGCAGGACAAAATAAATAAATACTACCGTTATTGTAACTACGTGAACATTAGCAGTGCAGCACCGTGGAGCCGTGTGCAGCTAATGTTAACTACTTTACGCAATTGTTAGCTTGAGACATTAACACACGGGATGCTAACGTTAGCTGGTAATGTCTTGTGAGAGCAACATTGTACAGTTTATTTATCCAAAAAGTTAAACAAATCTTAACGTTAACTTATAACATTAAGCACGAGCTTGACTTCAGTATTCTGTTAGCTTTTGCCAAACACAACCAAGATTAGCATCCGACTAAGGTTGACCTATTTCAAACTGATTAACGTAGGCTTGTAGCTCACGTTTGAGCAGGGGTGCACAATTTTGAGACTCTGACGTTAGTTGGAAATACATAAATATGCAATAATTTTTAGAAACACGTTATCTAGTTAGCAGCTAACGTTATCACACGGAGCGCAGATTTATTGCACAGTTGCAATGTTTGATAACGGACGCTACAGGCTAACAATCGCTAGCATCACAGGACTCCATTTTAGCCAAGCTTGCTAACAGCTGCACACACGCGAACGAACAATGCATCATTTCGACTCACGTTTTCACGCCATTGGGTGTTTCTTCAGATGTCTCCTCAGTGTCGGACTTGACAGATGCAGTAGATTCCTCTTGCTTTGGCTCCACTTCAAGAGTTGCCTCATCTGCCATGTTGATTTTGTACCCCACACAACGCAGTATGCCACTGACGCTACGCAGTTCAAAATGTGCAAGCAGGGATTCTCCTTCTTCTTCTTTGTTTTTTTTGTAGGATTGCAATACCAGCCTTTAGGTGCATATCGCCATCATCGTTCCGGAGACATAATTAAACGGAGATTTGTGCCTTCAACGCAGTCATTCCTTCAACGCGAGATTTGGGAGATGTTGCTAGGCAGCCTGGGTGGATAGAGAAGGTATATATATATGTATGAGTACACACACACATATATATATGTGTGTGTGTGTGTGTGTGTGTGTGTGTGTAAATAGAGTAGGGAATGGGGTAATAAGCACATTAGAAATGATTGAGTATGTGATTGCTCTGAGGTTTGACACTTTTGGGGGTTAGAGAGGGCCTGTACAAGTGTGAGCAGAAAGTGACACCTTTAATGGATGTTTGTGTTTCTGAACTGTACCACAGACTCCAGAGAGACATATGAGACCTGTGCAATGCACAAGACAAATCCTGAACATTTCAAGTATCTACAGACCCAGTAAGTCTCTGAATACTCTGCACGTATTATGCTATTTATACAGTGCAGAATCAGCCAAGCCAGTTCATCATTTCTGAAGCTATTGATTGATGCACTTTTACCCTATTGAAGAAGTAATTTTATTTTGTTTATGCTATAACATTTGCTGAGAATCTATGCAGCAATTCTAAACAGATTTTCCCACTGAAACTCCAACACTTTTCCTATCGCATAAAGTTGATTGTATTCCCCTTTAACTTTGTAGCCCACAGTTTTTAACTCTGCCTATCAAAGTTCCCTAGAGAGCACACGGCTTTTTGATCTCAATAATGGTGTTCAAACCAAAGAAATCACATTCATAAATTTACACATTTAGCTACATCAACATACATTAGCAAATTTCAAGCAAGTCCTGTTATAAAACAAGCAGTCGTATAAGTGTTGGTGATAAAAGGAGCAAAAATAGCGTTAACTAGAATAAAAGATCTGTTTTAAATTTTTTATTTGAATCTTTTTTGATTACATCATTAACAGCGAAGCCTTTAAACTTTTCTCTCTAACTATAAACTGTATAATCCAAATTATGTTTTATGTGCATCAGACTCTTCAAGTGAGCTTGTCCCGTCCATATGTTTGCTTTAACATCTATGGAGTCTAATTCCTGTAAAGATATTTTAACTCGGCTGCTAGGTTTTCTGCATGCTACAGCCACAAATTCTTGCAGCCTCACTTCTGAAAATAAATACTATGGGATGAAGGCCAGATTTTAACAACTTTAATGACAACCATGAGTGAGGTTAACTTGTAACATAGACGGGAAGTTAACCTTTAACTGCACGTAAAGCCCCTGCATTTCTCTGTAAAAGAGAAATCAGGTCAATAAACACTGACTAGTTGTTTTTATAGCATAGGGCCCACAGATGAATGCTGAGAAAGTTAGACAACTGAGGTATAACTTCAAAAACTGGTTAGTCAACCGGTGCAAACCATTTAGTTCTTATTAAAAGTGCTTTTTTAACTTGTGCACTCCTAAGGATTCCTGGAGGTTTTCTGTCTAAATTATTTTTTGGTTTTTCGTCTGTTCCTCCAGGGTTTTTTTCTTTCTTGTGTACGTTAACATGCTTTAAAAACAGAGAGGCAAAAAACCTTGGAGGAATATATCCAGATTTGGCAGAAGGTGGGAACAAATAATGCACCTTGACCAAAAATTGGTCAAGGGAGGGCACAAGATGTAAGATTGCACCTTTTTTTATATAGAAACTGGACTCACCCTTTGAATGTGATTGTCACAGTTACTAAAAATGCTTTGTAGTGGCTTCTTGAAAACAATTCAGACGAAAATACTAATTAAGTGAAAGAAATATCTTTTTTTTGTCTTTGTTTCTGTTTTTTTTGTTGTTGTTGTTGTTTGTTTTTTTGTTTTTTAACAACAAATCAGCAAAGACATAGTCAGAAAAGTTACTTGCACCTGAAAAATATCATTTATTCATGGTGTTAATACACATTCAAAATAACTTGAGTATATAAACTTAGGCTTTTATTGAAGAATTGTAACCTCTGACCACAATAAGAGATGCTTAAATGTTTGTTGTCATGTTTAATGTGTACAATCACCTAATATGTTTTTAATAACAGTATTGTAGGTTATTATATTACCTCTAAAAAGTCATACTATTCTTTTGTTCAACTTTGTTCAACTGTCTTTCTTTGGTCTAACGTAGATTGTGTTGTAACACACCGGTTTGGCATCGAGTTACCTAACATTAAAGGGGATAATCTGAGAGCACTTCTTGGAGTCATCGTTTTATAATATTCAGTATCAGTTTTGCTCCTGACCTGTTGTCTGGTTGAGATAAAAGTCTAACAGTCTTTATCCGTCTGTCCTATGGCCAGTGGGTAGCATTTTAATATGCTTTATGCAACAGGTTTAGATTGTCTCAGCAGTTTTTCTTTCAAGGCGAAAAGAGTCCAAAGCCCAGCAGCACACCCTGGCACACCAGGCAAAGCACATCTGCTTTTTCTGATGTAATGAAGGCGATTCAGAGGTAAATGTCCTCATGAAAGTCTTTGAACTCCTGGTAATTTCCACGTGAATGATCTCCTCTCAGCAAATTCACCAGTAGATTTATAATAATGATAATTCACACCGAAACTTAAGCTTTACGCTGATGAGCAAACATTACTGAGCCGCGACCCAATAATTTTCCATTTTGACCTTGTCTTCGAATGAGGCAGTGTCTCACTCCATTGTCCGTACGCTGTGACATCTCTTCATCTAATTTGCAAGAACTGTCCTTGAAATAAAAACGTGCTTATGAGTCGCTGACTGGCGACAAATCAAGGTGCTGCCATGCCGCCTTTTTCAACCCAAATACAGCCAGGTTTGATCAGAGCAGCAGGACTAGACATTGCTGCTGATCCAAGAAAGAAGGACAGTTCAAAAGACACTGCAGAGGCATGACATTATGAAGTAAAGTAAATATGAGCGAGGTCATTCGGGGATTATTTATCAGCTGTTTACATCAAAAAAAAGAGAAATTAGAGCTCTCTTTGCCACTTTTAATCCATCACAAACAAGTGATGTCCATCTCCCTCATGGCTTGCCTTATCCTCAGATGCGAGTCACTGCACCACTTTGACAGAAACTACACAGCTCATATGAATTTTTCACTGCATAACAATGAAACAGATGGCCAGACGCTTCACTGCTGCATTCTGTGTCAGTGGGCAATGTGATAACCTGCTGCTACTTCTTTTTCCTATGCAATGCTGTTTTTAATTCACCACAGTAAAATCTATTAAAATACCAATCTCATCTCCTTCACCATGTTCGGGAAGCTTGCATTCGTTAAGCCTTTAAGCAGAAGGAGCTAATTCAATTTGACCACCGCGAACTGCACCAATTAAAAACATATCATCAAACCAGGCTGGGAGGATAATACTGTGCTGTACCGAAAATACCTTTGCAGCAGCGTTCTCTGGCCAGGAGCAGTGAGAGGCAGCATCCCCCCCCCCCCGGCTAAGCCCTGGTATTCCTGTCACATTTTGGTGGAGTCATTTTTAGAGAAGCTAAATAAGCCAGAGAGGGGGAGAGGGGGGAGAAAGAAGAGGCGGATTGCTTGTTTTTGCTGCTGCATCCACCCTGGTGTTGCTGAGGGGGGGAATGTTGTGAATGACTGAGGCAGCAGAGCAGCTGAGTGAGACTAACAAGTGGTTGCCATGCAGCAGTAGCAAGCGTGCGTGCTTCTGGAGGGAGAGATAGAGAAACAGAATGATAATGAGTAGGAGGCTGCAAGTAAGGGAGCATGAGAAGAGGAGCTGTATCTCTGAGAGGAGACACATATCATAGCCCGATCCAGCCTCTCCCTCACGTCTCCCTTCCTCTCTTTATCTCTCGCTTTTTGTTTAGATGAGAGGCTAGCCGAGCACGTTCAAGATGCCAGCGATGGATGGATTAATGGATATGTGTCTGAGGACTCCGAGAAAGAGGAGTTGTTCGCGAGAAACGGCAGCAACAGGTCTGTAAGGATGGAACGATAATGACGGTGAGACGCCAGCTTTTTCTTCCTTAGACATCCTCACTGGAGAATCTGTCAATGCAGTGTTTCTCTCTCACCCTGCCTCACTCCCTCCCTCTCGCCTCTCTGTCTCTCACACCAGTGCATAGTTGTGCAGTGTCCTCCTCACCATTCTACTTCCTTCTCCCTTGTCTGTCTTTCCCAATTCTCTCTGTTCATTCCCCTGTCCCTGTCTGTATGTACCCTCCCTCTCTCATCCACCCCCCCACCCCCAACCAAAACCACCACTTTCCTCTGACTCGAGCCACCTGCTGCTTGTGTTCATATGAAAGATGGAGAAAGAATGACAGGAGTGGGCTTGCACTTGTCTGACCTCACCAATTTTCTGATTATGTTCGGTCAATCAGCGTCGCGTTGTTGTCTAATGGAATTACACTGTCTGGCAGGCATCTGCTGCACGCAACAGGTAGAGAAAGCCCTTCAAAACCCAACATACGTAACGTCACATCTTCATGTGACGTCTTCACTGACACCTCAACGCTTTGCCTGTGTTTAACAGCTGGCTATGCACTGCGACACGCTGGAGTTTTAACCCGACTTGAAGGAATGTAGCCATGGCATTGGCTCGTATATGTGAACCCGTTTTCTGCAGTCTCCCCCATTCCTCTGTTCATGTTTGCCTTTTGTAATATTCTGCAAAATTTGCGGAGGGGCAGAGTAAGAGAGCGAGAGATCGAAGTCTCAGGACATCTGTTTGATAGCACATTCAAAAGAGGCTATTTATAGAAACCTCTAACCCCTCATGTTTCGTGGTCAGCTCGTTAAAAAAACATTTAAATTGTTTCTCTGTGTTTTCGCTCCCATATCTGCACCCTCACTTCCCACAGCCTGTGCAGTGTATGCATTAAGTGTGATAGCATTCAAATAGCGCAATTAAATGGATCCTTTCTGCACAAAGACGAGGCAGCACTAATCTAAAGCCATCATGTAATCTCTGTCCAGGTAACATGCAGGCTTCTAAATGCCTGACCCTATCAGAGGAGAGATGAGGCACCCAGATGTTCGTTTACCATGTGTAGCGTCCACTACAACCACTCCCTTGCTGCCATGAGCGGAAACGACATGATGGCGCACTCTCTGACTCTGGAGCAGAAGACGGCATTTGCCTTCGTGGGGATGCTACTGGTGTTCCTTGGGCTGCTGATAGTGAGATGTTTCAGGATCCTGCTGGACCCCTACAGCAGCATGCCTTCCTCCAACTGGGCCGACGGCATCGAGGGGCTGGAGAAGGGGACGTTTGAATACGCCCTCACTTAACACAGGGACACACGCGTCCATAGATGTCCTCACAAGAAGAACTGCCTATAGACGCAAATATGAATATATGTGGACACAAATTCACTTACACACACTGACACAAGCCACAGCCCTGCACAACCATTACACTTGACACTGACATGCCATTAACACATCTCTCTGAGACGGACTGAACCAAGAGACTGAAGCTGTGTGTGTTGTTCAATGTGTGTGTGCTGTTAGTTCAGAGCCAGTGTAGAGTCTCTCTACTGTATGTGTTGTTGCTGTTGTGTGCGTGTCCGAGCAAATGTGAGGCCGATGCTGTGTCATATTCTTTGCCCTTCTGCCCGGGGTGGTGCATTTCAGCTCATCTATTTACACAGAAAAGGCTGAAGCTCCCTTTAACCCACACAGTTGAATGTCTGTAGTTGATAAGAGGTGGTAAGAGGTGGATGCTAGTGGACAGGGTGGGGAGTTAGGGTGCAGTAAGATTATTATGATGTAGTTCGAAGACTCAGGGACAAGATTCCTAAGGTGAAAACAGTGTAGTTGCACCTCTGCACAGCAGAGCTGTTCTACATAAGAATGTATGTGGTTGGAAACAGGGTATTATGTCAAACTAGTGCTTTCTGGACTTAAATCCAGTCTGTAGGTGATTCAAAGGAATGCTGCCACTGCTGCTGCTGCTGCTGCTGCTGTGTACAGATTGGTCCTTTCCACGGCAAGAAAGGCAACTGAACAAACTGTGATTCACATAATGGTGTTACTGTTTCTAAATGATGCAAAAACAACTCTCAGAGTTTGTACTGCTGCTGTCTTTGAGTGATGGTACACTGTATGTCGTCACAATTACGTGTCTGAGTGAAAGAACAAAAACACTGTTTACTTTTTTGACTGTATGTCTGCTAGGACATGATCGTGTTGATTTATGGACTGTCAGTTGTTCCGTCAAAAGTTTGGCTGATGCAGTCAAGCCAAAGAACATTGAGGATTACTAGCTGAGGAAGGTCTCTGTGTGTCTCAACGCTGCTAGTTTTCTAACGACGAGGATAAACTCTCACTACCTGCCTGCAGAGAAAAAGGTCACATGGAAAGCAGGGGTGGGATGTTTGTCAGCACTGCACCTGAACATCGTTCTCCTCCTGTTCTCAGCCATCCTCACCCTCTCCTCACCTGCCCTTTTCTTCCAGACGGAGGAAGACAGGACCGTCCTGAACAGAGATTCTATAAAACGGCAGACTGGTCAAAGCCTCGAGTGTTCCTTTGCTAATTTTTAACGGTCTACGGTTTCTCCTTAGTGCTGTGAATCTGCCTTACTGTGACCTTCAATGGGTTTATGTGCCTTCATCTAGAAACATCAGAGCGCCTGTTTGTGTGTGTGCATGTGTGTGTGCAAGCGTGCGTGTGTGGCATATCATGATGACAGATAGTGCATCTCCTGACCTGTTGCTTGCTCAGCTGGTGGTAGAGATTTCTCATTGATATAGATTTGATCCAATGATGTGAATAAATAGAATTTCTTCACTTTAAAATATTGTTGGTCATATCTTTGCTGTTTGGGGACTCTTGTTGCAATCTGCAGAGCACGTTGAGCAAAAAATAATGTTTGTGAGACTGGTTTCACAAATTGGCGCGATACTTAAGGTGACAGTTTAGTTATAGGACATAGTAATAGTGTTGGAGTACTCGAGACCGGTCTCAAAACCACTTTTTGAAGGTCCTGGTCTCGTCGTGGAATCGAAGGCACGTTGACTCGGTCTTGTCTTGGTCTTGGACATAGCAGACTCTTGGACAGATTTATACATAATGACTGTGATTGGATGTAAAACTGTCCTCTTCAAATGCACCCAATAACATACTGCAAGCCATGTCTAGTTTGATTTTTGATTTGTCTAAGTTTGGCTACCTTAATCACAGAGAATTCATAAGAAAAACAACATACAAGAAAAAACACTTGGCAGAGTGCAGGTTTTGCAAACAGTGCTCACTGAGACGGCTCAAAAACATTAAACTTCTATCGCCACCTTGAAATCAGAGGAAAATCTTTTAATTGTCTTGGTCTCGACTCGGTCTTGACCCTTTAAAGTCTTGGTCTTGTCTCGGTCTCGGCACACTCTGTCTTTGTCAAGTCTTGGTCTCGGTTAGGGTGCTCTTGATGATAACACTACATAGTAGAAGCTAATATTTAAAGCTGTTTTTCTGCTCTGCATCTAAACTAAACTAAAACTGCTGCCACAACGGAGGGGGGAATTAGAGCAATACTGGAAGGAAATAAGGAATAAAAAATGTAAAGCTAACTCTAGTGAAAACTGTTACTCACACAGTGTCTTATGATGTACTTGCATGGTCTGGAGAGAGAAATTCACTACTGTGGCAGCAGAAACGACACACAGACATTTATTGACAGTCTTGTGATAAGGCAGGTTTTGTTCTGCAGAGCCTTCCAGCCTTTCCCTCCTGTGGCCGGTCTCCACTCAGTGGGCTGGCCACCATGTACCCCTCCCTTGACCTACATCGTTCGACAGGAATGCAATCATTATTGCACCATTATCTTTGTGACATCCTTATCTGTGATCTATTTTTAGTGGGATCAAAACACTGCCCTCTTTCCTCTTCAGCCTACAAGCCCACTAACCTCACAAGAAAAACTTACCCAACAAGGATGGAGGAGGTGACAAGGATCATAAATCGATCAAATTTTAACAAATGTACCTTCTGACTTTGTGTTCTCATTACTCAGTGTGCAATCTGGTCACACGTTGTCTGAAGATTTCCTTTTTGATACCATAAATCACTTTCTCTCCTTTGATTGGACAACTAACCTCATCTTTGCACACAAGAGGAAGAATTGTGAGGAAACACTTCAAACAAGGCCTGCAGTTACAGTTACAGTTAGCTACACTTTGCACATTTCAGGTGATCCCTTCTTCTGCGTGCATCAGCAAAAACGGAATATAATCTTGTGTTGATTTTCGTCCTTTAGGAACACAGAAAGAGTAAAAGGCACCATGTAATCACAGTTTGGCAGAACATAAGACACGCATGCTTATAGACTCTCTGTTACTCATAGGATCAATGAGTCAGCTGAATAGTGAACCTTAGCTTTTGCTGATTATCAATTATCAGTTTTATTGCTATTGGTCTTCGGACCTCACAAGCTACGTCCTTGATTTATTGTGATAAGACCAGGAGATGCAATAGCCCCTCTATTACCAAAGCTATCAAAAGAGCTCTAAAAGTGCTGTAATGTGCAATTAATGCTGCATTTAGTGCAGTCATTTCTAAAATTAGCTTCAGGCCATCAGATTGTCAAAGTTGTGACAACTGGAGCCAATATGTTCTTTTCTCTCATTGAATAAAGGCTTCTTATGCTTTAGCCTTCATGTATCTTTTTGACTCACTTGGGGTGTGGTGGAGAATTTTGTTGCTGCTGCTGCTGCACATGTTAACCATAATAATGGGATCTTGTTTCGCTCCTCAAATGCAACACTTGTTCAGAAACTAGCTGAGGCCAATTCATCTGATGTAAAGCCTGAGCTACGAGACTGCTCGACATTAAAAGTAGACACACTGGACTCCTTCAGAAGCCGGTATGGATGGAAAGGTCAATCATTACCTTATACAATGTTTTATAACAGCTATTAATGATTAGAAAGCAATTATAATAATTTACTTTTAATTGATTCACAGCTGCACCTCTCTATGAAACACACCCAGCTCTCAGGTTTCGATTTCTAGGTTATTTGCAGATTTCCTTAAAATACAAACATAATTTGAAATATTAGATTTTTTAAGGAACAATTGATCTTAACAATCACAATGAACAATACAAAGCAAAGGAATCAACCTTAGCCAAATACTTGATTTAGTACAGATTGCAAACTTTATTATTATTATTATTATTATTATTATTATTATTATTATTATTATTATGTATTTTTATTTGAACATTAATAATTGTTGAGAGAGTTTGATAAAAATGTATCTCAGTTGCACACTATAACACTATCACACAAAAGAGCTGTTTTAAATCGGTTACTGGATTTGTGTTTTTGGAGAAGTGCCTGTGACAGAGGCAGCCACAGTCCAAAACTGTCACAGTCAATCACTTTAGTCTTTTAGCTGTGAGGCAGACAACAAAGCTGCAGAATCTGTATACTGTATGTTGTAGTCTTACATTTCTATAATAATAATAATAATAATAATAATAATAATAATAATAATAATAATAATATAGCACTTTTCAAAAAATCTGCACTTTTCTCTTTTCTGTCGTGAATCCACCACCCAGATTCTTCTGGCTCGGTCTCTCTTTTTCAGCTTAACCTCTCTCATTTGAGACCAAATGACAACAGTCAATGTCATGATAATTATGTACCATAAACATTCCATAACAGTAAGAGCAGGAGAACGGAGAGCAAATAACACAAGCCATTTGTTGTTCAGAGGAGAAATAACAGCATGCACAGTTTCACACAGGGAGTTTACTTTAAGTTATCAGTCTGTATTGCACATTCAAACCTTAATACCGTTTTATTACAGAAACATTTACAGTAATTGAAAATTGTAAAGAAACAAATCAACCATGCATTACATTCTAAACCTGTTCAATTTTAGCCAACTAAATTCTATGTAAATTTCGTCGACTGAAATTGTGATATTTAGTCGACTAAAACTAAAACTTTTCAAATGTTCTAAAATGTGACTAAAACTAAACTGAAATTTGCTGTCAAAATTGACACTGAATAGAACTGATTCAATGAGGATTTCAGCATAACATCAACATGTTATTTGCTCATTAAGTTTCTCTACAACAAAGCAAATAGAATAGATCATGTTTTTCATCATGTTTCCGAGTGGCAGACAGCTTAAGTCCAAGTGTGTATACACCTATGATGATCTACAGGGCTTACACCTTTGTTTACTGCAGCCTTTTAGATATCAGGATTCTCGTCTGCTGATATCTGTACGTGATTACTTTAATGGCCTTGTGTGGACAGCAACAGTACAACCCATTCTCCCATTCTGAACGGGATATCTCTGGACTACACTTGGAAATTTCTTTCAATTTTGCACAAATATTAACATGGATTTAATTAAATTTGTTGGTAAAAAGTCAAGGTCACTATGACATTAACAAACATTTTTTGGTTCATACATCAGTTATCACAAAATGTCTAATAGGATTCAGTGATGAAGTGGCAATATTTTATTTTTTATCCAAAAGGTTAAATATTACATTATATTGTTCTGTAACAACACTTCTTGGCTATTCTTCGACGTCATAACTCAGGAGCAGAAAGGAAGATATGACTAAATTTCACATTTAGTTGAATATTACTGAATTCTGCTGCTGGTTGAAGATGTATACAAAGCACTGACGTTTTAAATGTTGTAGCGTCTTTGCAGACACATCCATATCTGAGGCGCTGTCTTCTAACGTTTTCTATCATGATTATATCTTTATTATCCAAGCATGTGAACGTACACATGGAATCTGGCCCCGTGTTTTGTTTTTCTCAATGAACTTACGCACTAATAAATAGATATGCAAGCAGTTGACTGCAAGCTCAAGGGTTTTGCTGATATTGAGAGTCACATGATTGTTGTTGTGACATGTGCTGAAGCTTTCTATCAGTCTTCTGTATTCATCTTCACGAAGAGTCTCTGAGTGAAGACAACATATTTCTCACCAGATATTGACTACAATCATACATGACAATATAGTGATAAATTCCACTCACCAAAAATACACAAAAAGGAGCATATCAGTGTTACTACAGGTCATTGCCCTTTGTCAACACTGGCCACAAAGGTTACATAAACCCTGCCAACTTTCCCCTCCCAAAAATAAATGTACAGATACGGGATAACAGCTCGTTCTCCCGTGATGACGGGATAAATTAATGCACTTTAGCGGGATAACAAGGCTGGAAACAAACTGCAGCAGTCAAAGCAGAGCCAGCTGCAAGGCGACACCAAAAAGTGATTCACAAACATCAGTATTTAACATTTTATCAGGCTATAACTAATCAAAATTATGGCTAGTCCAATTTTCGGGACAGGATGGGATTCAGTATTCGGGGCAGATGCTTGTAATTTGGGACTGTCCCAAATTTTTCGGGACATCTGGTCACCCTTCTATACCCTGTGTCAACATGAATGGCAGTGAATGTGGTTTAAAAATTTAGTCTGAGATCTACTACAGTATACGCGAGGTTGAATTTTAACAACAGAGAAGAAAAAGGAGAACTTTCTCTTGTGTGGAACGGGAAAAATATTTAGGTGTTGGCTAAAACGCCTTTATTCACACATGACTACTAACAGAACAATCAATCTCCAACTGGTTTTGACCTATAAGGTCTTTGTCAGGGTGCTTCTCTGCACCTGGCTGAATTTCTCCTTTTGAGACTGATACAACAGAGACAGTCCTTGAATTTTAACATTTGTAGAAGATACCGACAATCTCTGCTAATGTTGAAAAGTCAAAAAAATAGACTGGTATGCTTCTTTCATACCTATGATTAAGAAAAGTCTTCACTATATATAGTACACGATTCTGGGCGGACATGGATGTGACCCACAACTTTCTACTTTCACATTGCAGTGAGCACAGCTTGCTAAATGCTGCATGGATTTATTCTGGCCACTTTTGAGCCCTTTGTGCATTGACTAGAGTCCAGATTGGCTTGTTGCATGAACCCTGTGCAGCACCGCAAATGCTCCAGCAGAGCAGACAAACGTCTAGCTGCACTGATAATAAAGAGGAATCACCCCCTCAAGTCCAGACTGTGAGAGTCTGCAGGGCCTGAGGATCTCTAACTGCCAACTGCAGCGTAGCATGAGACGACACCTCACTCTGTTCGAAGTAAACCCTAAATGTGACATGAACATGCGTCACAAAGCTGAGAAACAATATCAACATTATCTGCCAAAATTACCTGTTGCAGATTAAGACAGAGAACTAAAATAGGCAGGAGGAAAAGTATTATTGCAGCTGGTATGACTTTGCAAGTGGAAAATTTTCTTCATCAGCGTGACTCAGTCGGAATAATTCTTGTAAAAACTGTTGTTTGGATGCTGGAACGTTGGGTGAGCAGGTGCATGAGTGCTTCCTGTCAATCTGGGCATAAAAACACTTGCTAACGTATTTTTCTCAGCCTGCAGTACAGCCAAGGTCAGATTTCCAGTCATTACCCTGCCTTTTACTGTGCGCATAAATCACTGTGGTGTGTCAGTAATAAGGAAGTTTACCTGTTAAGAGGTCTTTTAAAGGCACTTGAGAAGTCATGTGGCTGTAGAGAAGTGCCTCCGGCGTGTTCCTGTATTTCATGGTCTCATATTAACTCTCATTTTACTCATGAGTACATCCATTTCTCCTGCACCACCTAAAAGAATCAGTGATATCTTTTATATAAGTCTTACTGTATGGACAGAATATCTTTGTTACTGTATGATTTACTTGCCTCTTTTTGTCACACTGGTTTTATTAATTGTATCCCTGTGCTTATAAATGTGCAATGAAATTAATATTCTTCTATCCTCTCACATTATCTTGAAACTTTTCCACGTAGTCACCCACATCATAAACGATCGCTAACCTTGAAACTTTTCCTGCTTACAAATATCACCTCTCCTCCATTGGATGCTTCCCGATGATTCATCCGAATGGCCAACAGGTCTGAGGAAACACCAAAGATAGCCCCATAAACTGCGGGCACAGAACAACATGTGCTGTTGCCTGCTACCCTGCACTTCAGACAATAATATTAGTAATCAATTCTCCATAACTCAGGCAATGAGAGCCTTTATCTCTTCTTTGTCGTTTATGACTTGGTTAATCGTTAAGCAATGCCTTTGTGTCCCCTAGGATGGAGCAAGGACATATCTGACACCCCTTGGTCACTTTTCGGAGGGTTGATCCAAAGAGTTAGCCAATAGCTGTCAGTGTGTATGACCCTGGCAGGGTATAAAGGCAGCTCTTCTGAGACAGTCCAAGCTTAGACACAAGAATCTTAGTGCTGCGGAGGAGATCTCTGCAGATAAAAACCTCCTCTAGTCAAACATTAGTAAACAAGGATAACCCTACCAGTTGATACAGCGCTCTGCTTTTCAAAAACACTGTTGGATGACTGAAGTCTTCAGACCTTCACTGCTGTTTTATCCTTGACGGTTTCAAATCTGAGAATCTTCTCCAGCATTCCTGATGGAGAGGTTCAGGTCTAACGGAGGGGAGCATGTTAATGCTGCTTACGATCCCACTCTGGATGAACCTCCTCACTATGAGGAGACCAACCATCGGGCGGTCCGGCCCTCAGTGGTCAGTGCCTTCGGTCACGACACTTTGGACCGAGTGCCCAACATTGACTTCTATCGCAATGCAGGCAGTGTGAGCGGCCACCGGGCCATACGACCCTCCCTGCAGGAGCTCCATGACGTGTTTCAGAAGGTGAGTGCATGAGTTTGTAAATGAAACTGGTAAATATGAATGATGCAGATCCTCCAAGCTTAGACTCTCTTCTTTTCGTTCTGTTTTTCCAACTAATACATAGTCTGCACACCTTTCCCTCTTTTATTAATCATGTTTGTCCTTCGCTTCACCTTCCGCAGAAAGTATTCCATGCCTGTTTGTCTCCCCGTGTCCCTATTTCAAGTCACCAAGACTCTGTAACTGCAGTCTTTGCTCTGCTCCTGAGCAACACAGTGCATTCAGCCAGGTTAAAGACCCCAAACACACTTAAATGATATATTTTACAGTCATTTAATCGTTCGAAGAACATAAATGTCAGTGTCCGCAGTTCAGTAATTAAAACTTTGCCTATAAAGAACACATGAAAGACACAATAGCAATCCAGCTTGACACTTAAAAGTTTTTAAGTGCTTTTTATAAGGCCATTATACTGCCTTGTGTTGCAAAAGAGTTGAGGTTATAGGTCATTTGAGTTTTATAGGTTGAACTAGAATAGCAATTCTGAGCAGAAAAAAGAGGACAGATCTGTTTGAAGTCCTCTCGGGCAGAAAACAAAAGCAATTAAGTGTCATTCCTGTTTAAGACGGATTGCGAGATACAGTGAGAAAGTGTGAGGCCATCGATCATCCCGCCATCAGCGTCTTGACAGAAAGATCTTCAAATGTTTTTCCGAAAAGAGTGATTAATGTGAGAATCCCCAAAATTCATGAAGGAAGACTAAATGTAGCTGACTCACACTTTAGCTGATGGTGCATTTAATGTTGCCACCTTCTACACTTTGAATTAATAAATGAGCCGAACGCAAAGTGTTTCAAGTTGTCTAATAGGACTCAACAGGATAGTTTGCTGTAATGAATAAAGTTACTGTATTTAAAATGTAACAAGTAATATAAATATTTTAATTACTTTATCAGAGTAATTTGATCACTTATTAATTACTTTTCTTAACTTCTGACGAATGTTTTCAACCATTAACCATTTTCAGATGTTTAAAGCGGGCGGCGGCAGACGTGGGGCGCTGCAAATTTAAACAAGAGAACTAATCAAAAGCATCAGAACAGCATCAAACTTTACTAAACGTCCTTGAGTGGAAATGTCAAAAGAAGACATTGTGCACATCAAAAACATGTAAAGCAACAAAATGAATATTTTCAACGTAAAGCCTTGCCTAAGACTTTTTACAGAAAATATTCAGACGTAATCCCCTTTATAGTCATTAACATTTTCGTAAGTAACTGTAATTTAATTACATTTTCTAAGTAACTAGCTAATTATAGTTACATTTATTTTGTAATTAAATGACATAATGCCATTACATGTAATTAGTTACCAACCAACGCTGTTTAATAGTCAGAATTCATCTTCATGAGAAACTTAAAATTAAGTTTGTCTTGCTCATGTTTCTCCTCGGCTTAGAAACACAACAGTGTAACGTCTCAGCAAAGACGCAGCAGTCTTATTGTTATGGTTGCTTCTCCTTTTGCAAGAGAGAGCAAACACACATCATTTACTCACACCACTGCATGAAAAACAGGCTGTATCTCCTAAAGAGAGGACAGAAAACACTTTCACCAGAGGCTGCAGGTCAAAGGCACAATCATCGTTAATATAAATTCAAGTTTAGGTTTACGTCGTCCTTCACATTTACCTCCACATTTTCCCCGCAGAATGGTGCAATCACTGTGGCAGACATTGCTGAGGGCGATGAGAGTGATGAGAGTGACGAGATTGACGGGGCCCCCTCCGACGACCTGGAGTCTGCCGTTCCCATTGACGCCAACAAAGGAGCAGTAAAGTTTGGCTGGATAAGGGGCGTCCTGGTGAGTTATGTTGGGCCATGATGGGCTCCCTCTGCTTTATAGAAGCAGGGTCGCTCTCCATAACTGTGACTGAGCAAGAGGAGGCTCCGTGTGTCTCAGTAACACGGTGGGGCTAAGTGGGGCTTTCAGGACTTTCAGTCTAGGAGTGATTTGTGTTCAAGATAAAAAAAAAAGACCCTAAAATGTTGTTTAGTGCTGTTAAAAATTAAGTTGAAAGTGTTTGATTGACATCTGCATTTGTATCATGTCCCATCTTTGTGATGCCCATTTGAAATACTGAGACATAATGACCCTAGCTGAGGACTTTAAGCTTAAATTTTTCTTCTCTTCCACAGATAAGATGCATGCTGAACATCTGGGGTGTCATGTTGTTCATCCGTCTGTCCTGGATTTTTGGTCAGGCAGGCTGGGGTGAGTAAGACAGACGGGGGATGCAGATTCTCCAAGCACAAACTCATGTTTTGCACATGTTTCATCTTTCTGGTCATTTCTTGTTAATAGTATTTCCAACTTTTTGGCACCTGCGACGATTTCTTTACATGTGTTCTTTGGGATATTTATTGCAAACGTTGACCTTTATAAGAACCTGTTAGGTTTTTTGTGTGATACAAATAAACTTGACTTCATAGAGGCAATCTATAGTCCAGCCCCTCCCCTGTCAGTGAACGCAAACATGATCCCCCTAAGGTTATTCTCAAGCTGATCAACAGCGGATACATCCTCCTTCATGTGTTTTAGGAAATGCAGAGACAGTTACGGGATTCTAAAGTCCTCCACTCATTAGCAGGGTATGCAGAAATGATTGAACTGGGGCAGATTCAACTGAATACACCTTTTCTGAGGTCCCATTATGATCTAAAGTTGCTGAAGGCCTACGCTAAGAGCCAGACCTGTACAAGCAGTGTGTGTTTGGTGTGTGTGTGTGTGTGTGTGTGTGTCGCGTGCACAAGAGGTAAAGATAAAGAAATTGTTTAAATGGCTTCATGAGTGTGTTCATTGCTTGAGAATCTATTGATCTGCAGCAGCAGCTTTTGCTCAGGCAGCGTAACTAAATGGTTTTGAGAAGCAGAAAAAGCTGCAGGCTGCAGGGAGAGCGGGCGGCTGTAACTCAGCCCGCAGGCTCCTCTGGGACTTTGCCTTTGTCTTTGTGTTTAAAGGTGATTGTGAGGAGGAGGCTTTCATCTCACGATCAGAATGCTTAATGACTGACCACTTCAAAATAATGCCAGGAAGTCGTCATTGTAAAACAATTATTTTGAGCTGTGGTATGTGTGCATTACAGGTTTGGGGATTGTGATTATTCTTCTCAGCTGTGTCGTCACCACCATCACCTGCCTTTCCATGTCTGCCATTTGTACCAACGGTGTAGTCAGAGGAGGTGAGGCAAGACATTTCATGAACGGAAACATCCTGAATCCAAATATTTCACTCATGAACAAATAGGGCTGCAACTAATCATTATTTTTATAATCAATTAATCTGCCTATTATTTTCACGATTAATCATTTATTCCATGAAATGTCAAAAAAGTGTAAAAAATGATCATCTTAAATTCCCAGAGCCCAATGTGACAACTTCTGTGTTTCATTTGTCCAAATAACAGGCCAAAATACAAAGAATCCTCATTTATTATCACAAATGACACAGAAAAGCAGCAAATCCTCACATTAAAGAAGCTAAACCAGCAATTCTTTTTACTTGTTTATTTGAAAAATGACTGAAACGATTAATCGATTATCAAAATAGTTGGCAATTAATTGTCTATGGACTGATTAATCGATAATTCGATTAATCGTTGCAGCTCTGTAAACAGACACTTCTAAAACAGAGCCACTGCAGCTGGTGTTCTGTCAATATGTGCTACCTGCCACATCTCACAGCAGAGGTTTGATTGCAGGTTAGTGCTCTGTAGTTGCACTGTGGTAGCATTTTTCGACAAGGCAGCATTTATCCCAAAACACTGGCACCAAGAGTTTAAACATTACTTATAAATGTGTAGAGCCTGAGATAACAAACACTCATCCTGGCATAAAATCTTTGACTTAGAGAATAGGATGACCGAGAGGACACTCTGCCTAGATAAAGACACAAGACTCAAAACTGCACCTGAATGTCACCTTTTTTAAAAATCAATGAATCAGTGATATGGTGATTAATCATCCACTACCGGGCGTACTGTATGTGTGTGCTTCTTTTTGTCATTTCAGGAGGAGCCTACTACCTGATATCTCGCAGTTTGGGACCAGAGTTTGGCGGGTCGATCGGCCTGATTTTTGCCTTCGCCAACGCCGTGGCTGTGGCCATGTACGTGGTTGGATTCGCTGAGGTTGTGGTCGACTTGCTTGAGGTGTGTGATGTCGTAATGACCAGGTGACTTTGGGAGGAATTGTTGGAAATGTCTCATGCCAGGATATTTGACGGTCCACTCATCTGTGCCTCTTATGTCGCACTCAGGAGAACGATGTCCTCATGGTGAGTGTAATCAATGACATCAGGATCGTTGGATGTATCACAGTTGTGTTGCTGTTGGCCATCTCAGTTGCTGGAATGGAATGGGAAGCAAAGGTAAGAGAAAAGCATTATGCTGGTCGTTTGCTCCTCTCTGGGCTTGCTGTGGTGAAAAAAACAAACAGAATTTAATCACTTTAATTCTTTTGTCACAATAGGCACAGATTGTCCTACTCATCTTCTTGCTGGTGGCCATAGTGAATGTGTTCGTAGGAACGTTCATTCCCGTGAACGAGACTAAGGAATCACAAGGCATCTTCAATTATAACTGTAAGCAACCCTCTTCACACCAATGCATCTTCTTTACAAAAACATTTGACTCAAAACAATGTGAAGATTTGACCCTGTCTGTCTCTTCTTGCTCTCCACAGCAAAGGTATTCTTAGAGAATTTTACTCCAGACTTTAGAGGCGAGACATTTTTCTCAGTGTTTGCCATCTTCTTCCCTGCTGCCACTGGGATCCTGGCTGGAGCCAACATCTCTGGCGACTTGAAGGTAACTTTTCATACAATGGTCATCGCATAGATGAGAGCAATACAACATCCGCAGAACGGCGTGCCCTCTTCATGCCCCGTTTTGGGTGAAAACAAAGGGATCTGGACACTGGCGCCAGATTCAAGAACCTACTGGAATCATGCCTAAAGCTGCCGCGCTGTGTTGTGTACATCACATAACAAAAAAAAAATCCAGCTTTACAATTTTCTTTCCTGTGCAAAAAGGTTTAATGCCTTAAAAATGCATCATTTACAGTACCTGTTAGGCAAATGAACACAAAAAAGGCTGAATGTAATACATGCAGACCGCTACAATACCACCACTAACTACTGATAGTGGAACACATGTGTTACGTTATGCCATATTTGTGTTTATCTGCCTGGAAAGCATTGTAAATGATGCATTTTTAAGGCATTAAACTTTTTTGCATTATACAGTCTTACATTCATTATTTCTATTTTTATTTTTAATTTAGGATGGAGTTATTACCGTTGTCTTCATTCATAGTATTGGATCACAGACATCTTGGTTATAAACGACAGGTGAATAAAATCAAACAGCAGATGATTATTAATTATAATTATGGTCATGAGCTGTGGCTCTGTGCCATATTACTGTATGGCAAAAAACCTCATGAGAATACTATGAACAGCCTATTACAGTTGCAGGTACTAGCTTGCCAAAACTGCCGCTAAGCACTCAGTTAACAGTAATACCACATTGTACAGACGACCAAAACAGCCAAATAAAGTGTGTTAATGACAGAGGACGTGTCCGAAGAACATTACCTGGAGATTCAGTGAGGTAGTTGTATATGTCAGGATGTAATACCTCCGGCCATTGTGTGGGGTTGTCGGTCCACTTTGATGGACAAAGGCTGAAAGGCTAATAAATTTGCAACTTCGGATATTTTGAATTTACTGGCAGTCAACGAGGGTTTGTTTTCACCAAAACAGGGGCGTGGCCACGGAGCGTTGCTCTCATCATAAAAGGCTAATGGTGGTAAAAAAATAAATTCAAATCTGCATTTTCGGGGATAGAATCGTTTCATTTATTTCTGACTAGTGTGGGCGCAGTTTTCTTCACAGTTGTTTTAAAAAATGTGACATGTTCAAACACAGATGTTGTTTTACAGGATGCACAGTCCGCCATACCTAAAGGTACATTGCTGGCCATCCTAATAACTGGTATCACCTACATGGCTGTGGCCCTCTGTGTCTGTAAGTAGGCCTACACTAATCCATCCATTTACTACCGACGTTATATTTGCATTTTCATAAACACTTTCTCATAATCATACGACATTTATTCACCGACATAAATGCAGCAGCCATTCATTCATTCAAACACGTGCAAACTGTTGAATATTTAATATTTCTGTGAGGTTGGTTGTTCAACGAAAACATCCCAGCAATGCATCTACTCTTCTCTGTTGACCAGCTGCCACTGTTGTCCGTGACGCCACTGGAAACTTAACAGATATAATTACCGGTGGGATGGTTTGCAATGGTACAGCAGAAGCTGCTTGTGAGCTCGGTTGGGATTTCTCATCTTGCGCCAACACAGCATGCGAATTTGGGTTGATGAACAACAACCAGGTAAACAGCCTTTCAAACTCTAATCTGTGGAGATGAAGAGCTCCTCCATGTCTAACATTCTGCTTACCTCACCTCGAGCTCAGGTGATGACCCTGGTGTCTGGCTTTGGTCCTCTCATCATTGCTGGAACGTTCGCAGCCACACTCTCATCAGCTCTGGCTTCCCTCGTCAGTGCACCCAAAGTCCTCCAGGTGAGTAGCTGACCGATGAATGCACTGAGATACGACAGGAGTGTTACTAGGGTGCAAGATATCATTGGCATGTTATCGGTATAGGCAGATATAAAATTGACAATCACCATTATGATGACCAATAAAACAATAGGCTGCTGTTTCCTTGTTAAACACCCAAGTTGACGCCATGTTTCACGTGTTCCCTGTAGACAGACGTCATGTTTACTTCCTTTGTCGTTTGTCAAACAGGCCAAATTTGTCCTGGTTGTGGGTATTGTTGTGATTGTCTCAGGGAGAGCATCATCCAGTTTTAAGTAGGATTTATCTTACTTGTTTTGTTTACAAGCAACTGTCATAAATAAATATGATATGTTTTACATAACCTAAGTTCGAGTATTTTCTTCTTTTGCACAAGGAATGAATATTACATCATTTTAAGCTAAGTAAGAGTCTGCATAATAATACTGTATGTAAACTCTACGACAGAAGAGACTTGATGATCCCTGCAATTAGGTGTGGGAAAAAAAAAAACCTTTTTGAACAACCTTTCTGAACTTGAGCTCTGTCTCTCCTCAGGCACTGTGCAAAGACAACATCTACAAGATCTTGCACTTTTTTGCGAAAGGATACGGCAAGAACAACGAGCCAATCCGTGGCTACATCCTCACATTCGTCATCTCTGTGGCCTTCATTCTCGTTGGTCAGTGCTGTAACATCTAAATATGTTTACAGTAATTAATATCTACACATCATCTTCAAATTCATTAAAGAAGAAATTGCACTAATAGGTTGTTTACTGTCATTTAGTTAGCAGAAAATGATTTGTATGCATTGGATCTCAGCTGAATTTTAACATGATCTTTCTTTGTCTCCGTAGGTGATCTGAACACCATCGCTCCAATCATCTCAAACTTCTTCCTTGCATCTTATGCTCTCATCAATTTCTCCTGCTTCCATGCATCCTACGCCAAGTCTCCAGGTAGATCCATACAAGCAAAGTAGCTTTTAAAACCCCCTGAAACCCACACAGACAAAAAAACCCCAAAATGCATGCACATATTTTTGCCAGTCCTGAGCTTATTCTTGCACTCAGCATCATATAATTTAGGGGAAGATACTCTTTCATGTCAATGTGCAGTGTAAAGTCACAATCATGCATTGCATTTGTGTGAGAGTATCATATTTACCTTAAAAAAAAAGAAAAAAGAAAAAGAAAAAAAAGTCCTGTAAAAAAAAAAAACTGGTGTTTTGTTAAATAACTCCATAGTCAGCCAGGGAACTGTTGTTTTTTTCAATGTAGAAAGTTGTATTCTTTTGGTGTTGGTGTTGAGTTTGGTGAACCTTCACCTTTTCCTCTGTGAGTTACAGCCAGGTTTTGTTTTGTTTTTGTTTTTTTACATATTACCACAAGCATTGTTTAGTAGACAGTGTGACAACATATACATTTTGGTGCCGTCTTTATACTTAAGTCAATATCGCCTCTGAAAGTAAACATCAAAGTTTCGATCGTCTTAGACCTAAAATTGTCCCTGAACATCACACAGGCACCATTCAAAGTGCCTGGGAAAGCTGAGAATCTTCCAGTTTGAATACAATTTAGAGCTAGTCTGTAACTTAAACCACTATATTATTTTGTAAATATTTTGTAAAACGTATTTTACATCAATGCCATGCTATGTTTTGAAGTGTTTAAAGAACAGCTCTGCCAGAAGACTAAAGTAATGCGAATTGTTTCTTTGTTTTGATACCTCAGTGTTTTGTTCCCATAAGTGACTTTAAATATATTAACACAAGCCCTGTAACAGAAAGCACCCAGTTTAAGACATTTCCAGGACAAACTGAGTTCCTATTAGATAATCATGTTTTGATATGTTTGTATTTAAAGTATAATGTTAAGACCCATTATGTCACCCTTAATGGCTTTGGCTTCAAAAAAGTGTGTTTCCCTTCACTTATCCTGCAGTATGAAGTTCATAAATCTGGTTTCCTCTGTCATGCTTTCCCCAGGTTGGAGACCAGCATATAAATATTACAACATGTGGCTCTCGCTGCTGGGCGCTGTGCTCTGCTGTGTCGTCATGTTCATCATCAACTGGTGGGCTGCTCTCCTCACATATGCCATTGAAATCCTTCTCTACATTTACGTCACAGTCAAGAAGCCAGGTGAGCCGTATGTGCATGTTTTCAAGTCACCTATGTTCTCGATGCCTGCCTCGTAGAATTAACCTGATTTTCTTTTTTTTTTTTCTCCAGATGTGAACTGGGGTTCATCAACTCAGGCGGTGACTTATGTGAGCGCAGTGGGCAACGCTCTGTCTCTGGCAGGTGTCGAGGATCATGTCAAGAACTTCAGGTAAAAGTCTGCAGTAGCATGCACTGTAGGAAGTATAAAAATCTGAGACACTAAAAAAAACAAAAGACATGAAACTATGGAGTTACAGCTTCTTATTTCTTTTCCAGGCCTCAGATCTTAGCACTGACAGGTTCAACACGGGCCAGACCAGCTCTCCTAGACTTGGCTCATTCCTTCAGTAAGACCTATGGACTCTGTCTCACCTGTGAAGTCTTTGTGGTAAGGTTACATGCAAAACAATAGATATAACACACCTGAAAAGCCTTTATTTAAATATCAACCTTCTATTCAAATCCAGATTTGCACATCCAGCTAATTTAAACTGTGCAGAGTTCAGACTTCACATGCAGTGGATATTCCAGTGAATATTAAGCAGGGATGTGGAAAATGTCAACTGTCTGGATGCCTGAGCCTAAAGTTTAGGTTCAGTTGTGTTGGCTGAATATGAAAAAGGAACGCGCAGGAGCCTCATCTCTCTCAAACACACTCACACAAACACTCACATGCAGCTTTTTCTTATAATCTCTTTAGGGCCCGAGATCAGAGGCCATAGAGGAGATGAACGCTAACATTGCGAAGAACCAGTTATGGCTGACGAAGACCAAGCGAAAGGCATTTTACGCTGCTGTGGCCTGTGACAACTTCAGGCAAGGGGCTGATAGTCTGCTGCAGGTCAGTCTGGTCACCACTTACAAAACATCTTCATCTTCATCTTCATCTTTAACTGAGGGGAAAAAAGCTGTTAACTAACCCAGAAAAATTCATTTGATTAATGTTTAACCTGAGTTTTAATCAGAGTGAGATGGCAGATTTAAACATTGCAGAAACTGGTTTTATTGTCACATTATTTCTTCACAACACAGAGTATCTATTGCTTTGTTATGACGCTGGTTTGGATCTGTGTAAAGAATTGAGCCAGGACAATAGTGCAAGAGGAGGAAGCAGGAGAGAGTTAATGAGAGGCAGGAAAACAATCTTATGGCTCTTGCTATCATGCTTTTGAGATAAGGACCCCAGTTCATTGTCAGGATTGCTTACTTCAAACAGCACGGCAGATTAAAAGCTATAATTGATTAACACTGTGTTGGATGAGTCCCGGCAGACAAAGCAAGATATGTCCAGTGATCTGGTCATAATTCCTGGCAGTAAAACAGCTTCACGGTCTTCTTGTCGGGGACATTTTGAAACGTTTTGTTTTTTTACTTCTCCTTCGGTTAATAATGACTACGGGTTTTTACAACCACGGGGAAACACACTGCCTGTGTGGCTTTAATTATCCGATTTTTGTGTTTCATCTTCTTGCTTTGAGTGTTGTGTGTTGTGCCTTTCTTTACAGGCTTCAGGTCTCGGCCGCATGAAGCCTAACATATTAATGATGGGCTTCAAGAGAAACTGGAGGAATTCGACCGCAGACTCAGTGCAGAGTTATGTGGGAGTACTGCAGTAAGTCCCAAACAATCAGGCATACAGTAAGCACATGACAATAATGTATGCACAAATGAATCAATCAATTAATCAAATTGGTGTCATTCTTTTCTTTTTGGCAGTGATGCGTTTGACCTTGAGTATGGCACCATGGTGCTGCGGATGAACCACGGATTTGATGTCTCGCATATTGTTGAGGCAGAAGGTCAGTTTGAAGACTTTTTTACATGATGTGCTTTAATTCACAGGAAGTGATGCATCAGTATGACAACAGTTTTGCTTATGAGGCACTTTTCAAGCAAGCTGCATAAGGGAAGGTTCGGTAGAGGGATTAAACACAAGGACTGGATGTGACCTCAAAACAGAGGCATGAAGTAAACAAAGCAGCATGCACTGATACAAAATAGCACAAAAATTATAGGGAGATTGTGAACTCATAGTAAAACAATAAAGCATACATATAAGAGAGAGATAAGCAGTGTAGAAAAGATGCTACATGTGTTTTAAGATGTTGAAATACAGAAGGAGTAGTTAACTACCAGAAGAAAAACAAAAGTAATTATTGCTGGACTGCTGCTGTCATGTGTGAACTTTCAGTCTCATAACAACATGCAGTAACCGCCTGTAATGAAAAAGACAGATAAGCCAGGGCACTTTGTTCTGTAGATTACACAGTGTAAAGGTTAGATAGCTAAAAGATAAGATACTAAAACAGGTGCCTCTGTTGAAATCCTTACAATAACAAAGATAATCCCAGCTATTCACCCTGATCACATTTTTACTGTAAACCAAAAATCTGATTCTGTCTTTTAGAAGAGATGCTGAAGGCAGCAAAGGAGCAGGAGGAGCTGGAAAATGAGATGATGTCCAATGGAGGGAAACCAAAAGGACTGTTCAGAAAGTCCAGGAAACCGTCTCAGCAAGTGCTGGCTACCAGAGGTATTATTCTCTGCCGGACTCTGACCTGACATGTCCACGAGGCTTCAGTCTAGGTTATGGAAGACAACGGTTGCATGAAAAGTTGAGAAAGATCCTTAATATGTGGAGAAAGGAGGCTTCTGTTTCTCTCCCCTCCACGTGCGCTCACATTTCCACTGAGATAACACACTTTTAACAAATGAAACCGATGACACACATCTTTTTTGGAAACGTCTCCACACTCCCATTGAGATGTAATTGAATCAAGTGCTCCCACTAAAAATGTCCCTGAGGGTGTAATCCGATAATATGGTCCCTTTCGTTCCAGTTTGAAGAGCATCTCTTAAAAGTAGTCCTCTAACCCAGACAGCAGAGGGTGCTTACAGTCTCTCCCTCGACCTGTCTATGTCTCCACATCTCACACACACCCGCACGCACACATATCACCGAGCGACGTCTTGGCAAGACCACGATGGTCGTTAGTATGCAATCTGGATCACACTCATTGGAACATTAAACCTGAGAGCTGGCTGTTCCTGCTGATGTAGAGTCAGCTCTTAATGTTGATTTGTGCTAGTTTTCCCATCCAACTTCACTCTCCACACTCGCTCAGTGAATTACAGTCCCTCCTTCTGTTCCTCGCCCTCATCTACTTCTCATTTTTTTTCCCTCTGTCTCAGTGTCAGTGGTCGACCCGCCACCCCTGCAGGATGCCAAGACGAATGAGAGGCTGAGGGAGGCCAGTGCTCAGTTCAAGAAGAAACAGCCCAGCGGCACCATTGATGTGTGGTGGATGTTTGACGATGGAGGTAGGTGCTGCTTCCCTCAGGCGGCCTTCTCCTATACACCTCTCCTATAGACTTTAACAGGTTCGAGGACAGAGACACATGACTTCTCCTCAGTGCTGATGCAGACGAATCAGACTGAAGAAGTAAATGGAAAAAAGACAGTAAACTAGAAGTCGTCAGTGCAGCACAGAACAGTTCCTCTCTATGATGTTACACGCAAAGATTATGTTCTTATTGTTTAATGACTTTTAAAATACAGTTATGACTTTTTAGATTTAGATGAGATAAACTTTTATTAGTCTCTTAATATGTTACATGACAATTTATATAGTCTGATGGAAGAAATGCCAAGTCTTGATCAGGACCATAATCTAGACAAGGCGGGTGTATTTGTA
>JAPQLA010000001.1:29557412-29571467 GCA_029822935.1 Naso vlamingii | reverse complement strand
TAACAGAAAAAAAGAAGAGGCAAGAATGCATTAAATTGATAATTTTGGTTAAATTGCTAATCAGCTGATCTTTCTGAAATCATCCGAGCATCTGATGTCCTGTGTCAGATCATCAGAAAGGATTCCTGCTGCACGTTAAAGTAGATTCAACTCACCAGTGTGGGACTGGGATGTCCTGTAGAGACTAAAGTCCAGTCTGCTCCGCTCTAGTCATGCGGAGTTCAGTCCCATCCTCCTGACACACACACACACTTTCTCAGGCTTCCACTTCAGCGTCACCTTCAAATCAACTTCCCTCGCCTCTTTCTAAGGCACAGCAGACTTGTGCAGCTTTTATGAATGAACTTTCTCTCTTTTTTTATGAATGAGAGGCTCTCGCTCACTCGCTCGGTCTCTCTGTGACAGTGCATGCAGATGAATATCTGAATGGAGGAGAGATTGACAGACAGCCCCTAAGGCTCTGTCCCCCTCCCTCACCCATACACTACCATCCAATCACAGGCGGGCAGGGTGACTCATGCTGTACACACACAATCTCACTTATACACTGAAGCAGAGCCAATACAGTACAAGTGCTCTGTTCCTCTCCTCTAACATGAGTTGCAGTTCAGAGATGCTGTTAACATGTCAAAGCATTATTGGCCCTTTATCATTTACTCTCAATGTCTGAAAATTAAGATAATAATTATAGAAATCGCTCAGATTGATTAGCACGATAAAAGATTTTCCATAGTAAACCTAATGCATTTAATATTCAAATGACCTGCACGAGCACACAGGAAGAAGGCGATTTCACTGGGACATTTGCATTTCTTTTTGATTCCAATCAGAACAATATGCCAGGCGCCGGCGAGAGTGTTTTGCATACTGAAGTGATTCTGGATTAAAATGTTTTTATCTAAGAACAGCAAAAAGCAGGAAGAGTGTGGCACAACTTCCAAACGGAGGCCTGAAACTGCAGGCTGCATTCATGAAAGTTTAGAGTACTCTTTAATTTTTTTTTTTTTTTCCAAAACAAAAAAATTAAAGACAACTGCAGATTATCTTACAATAGAACAGCTCTCAAGTCTTTTACTGTCAGGGCATAAAATGGGTTCCAGCACAGCTTTGTCACCTCCTAATGGTCATTCAGTAAAACTGCAATCTAGGCCTGAAATTTATGATTATTTTTATCAGTGATTAACAAAGTCTTTTCTGTCTATGAGTACTACATTTTGTCAGAGCCCAACCTGACTTATTTAAATCCCTTCTTTTAACCATTTAACAGTTCAAAACCCAAGAATAAATAGTTTACTTTAAAAAAATAACCAAACCCCCATTCCTCACATTCCAGGACATGGAGAGACAAAATGTTCGCCTGAAAAGTGACTGAAATGATTGTAGAATAATTTTCTTCTGATATGATGCTGGTGCTGACAAAACAACAGTGGGAAGAAGATGAGGCACAAGTCAGAGGATTTACATAAACAACATTTTAATGATGTTAATCATAAGTCCATATAGGTTAAGAGAGAGAACAGGATTATGAGAAACAGCCTAACAATGTTGCTAGTGATGTACTGTCTGAAGGAAATGATCTTAAATATCCATATAAAGACAAAGAACAATCTGGAAAAAGTACTTCATTGAACCGTTTGGGGGATTTTTTTTGTTTCATTTTGTTTTTTTGTTCACATTAGTAACAAGACCTTTTACCAGTACGTATTTACATAGTGCAAAAAACACACTTGCTGTCAATGAACATACTTCAAACACTTTGATGGAAGTTACAGCAACAAAAGTCTGCACACAGTGTACGTTATTATCGAACTAGAAATATTTCAGAATCCCCAAGTATGATGTTCGGTACACCGTCGTCTCCCATCTCAGGGCTTCACATTGCATACAGCCCGACATACTGCATCTACGCATCGCCCACCTCGCCATCGACCGGCTCCAATCTCACTATGATTCACTATCAAATACCATTATCAAATTTAAATGCTCAAACTATCAAATGGCTTTAAGAACAGGATGATTGTATTTTATTTTAATACAATGTAAAATCAAAATCTTCTTTTGTACACTTGTATTTACACGGTTTATCGTTGATATGTGCATGACTTTGTGACAACTTGTTTGACTCCCAAACTGGCTCTGGTGCTCGAACTGGTTCTGTTCAGGATTCTTGGAACCTTGGCGCTGTCTATCAAACAGCCTGCATTTACGCCATGCAAGTAATAATAAAACGCAAAGATGGCTGCCCATTCAAACCAATGAGAATCGCTCACCCATCCATGCACTGGATGTTTTCTGACTTCCAGGTTTATGTCCTGGTTATGCCGCTCATTTGGCCCATAGACTTCACATTGTTGTGACCTCAGTGAAAACCTCCATGGATTAAAACTTCAGAACAGAAAGAGTCATAATTGAGCTCATTTCTAGTTTGAGGCCAACTGTCAACAGTTTTACGGCGGCTTACTTTGAAAATATCTTTTGGGCCACAGCTAGGGGTGTAGAAAAATACTGATACAGATCGATATCACAATATTATGTTTCATAATATCGTATGGGTTCTCAAAACACTATTGATTTTTAATTAATAGTTTTACCGCAAAGATTTGGAACCCCCAACAGCTACAGCACAAAACTATTGCTTTGATGTTCAGATTGCACAAAAAATATTTTTTAAACTCAGATTTCATTGATATTTTGGTGTTTATACTCCAACAGTTTTCCGAACATAAGATTGAAAAAAATTTGTAATGTATCACCTTGCTTACGGTATTGCAATATATCGTAATATAGCATATCATAACACCTGAATCGTGATACGTAATCGTATCGCCAGATTCTTGCCAATGCACAGCCCCAGGCACAAGGCAAAGTTTTTTTTGTTGCTGTTGTTTTTTTAAAAATTTAATTGGATTTTTTTTGTTGCAGTACTGCGAATGACCACTTTGCCAGTTTGGAAACAAGGCAGAGCAGCTCCGTCCTGTCTAGATTTTATTATACGTCTACAGTTTCCACCAGTTTTGAGCAGAATTACGGTGATCACACAGGGACCTGTAGCACTTGCCAGCCCAATTCTACTCCCAAAGAAAACCTGCTATTTTTAGGATCCAGCTGCGATCGACTGACTTTCTCGGTTCCGAACCAGTTTAATTTTATTCAATACGCTCAGAATGGTTCAAAATTAGGTGCGTAAACTGGGACAGAACCAGTTCCATGTTGTTGGAAACAAGCTACCAGTGGTGATTCTGGCCCAATGACGGAGCCTCTCAACTAATTTTAGCATTTGTATTGTAGCCAGCTGCCCACAAATATCTGACTGTAAAATGTAGAAGAGCTAAACAAAGATTCATTTCAGTTGTAATCAAACATAACTGATGTTTCTGTAAACTTGAGAATTGTTAAACTTCATTAAAAGCAGCTAACAGGTGGCATTATTTGAAGGAAACAATGATTTATAGTAACTCCACTAACTCCTGGGTTAAACTGCTGTTTCGTAGTTGCTGTTTCTTAACCATAACACAAAATACCTCACTGGATGGATGGAATTAAATAGTGTTCATGATTCAATAGCCTTCTAAAAATGGTGTTAAGTCATTATCAAGTCAGAGGCAGCTTGAGAGCTTCTCTGTGTAAGTCAACAAACACCAGAGAGAAGAAAACAGGAGCACTTTTTATGAAGCACACACAGCATTTTGGGAACTCAAGACAAAACGAGTCGGAGGAAAACAACCCCAAATAGTTTCACATGAGTCGAGATCAATAGGACAAACCATTATATACTGTAGCACAACCACACTGACAAGGTTATATACACAGAACTTGTTTTGCTTCTTAGAAGTCAAGTCGTTTAAATCATCTGAATACAGAATGGGTCACTTATTATTCTAACATTAAAAAACACTCTGTGAAGACAGATGGGTGGGAGTAGTTTTGGTAGAAAGACAAACCCCCCTGACACTGTGATGCTCTGTGAGGAAAGCTAAATACCAACCAAGCAAGGATTAAAAAAATGCATGTCTCTCCTTTCCTCATGGAGCAGTCAGGTGAAAAACAAGCAAACACATTATTTACAAAGTAAAGCTAAAGAACACAGCAAATAAATGCAATCTATGTGCCTGCAAAACACACACACACACACACGCAGAAGCACACAAATACTTGCAGAGCTGTAAACCTTGTGAGCTCTGGTGAAAGTTGGATGGGAGCTGAAAGGATTCGGCATTCCTTCTCTGTGAGCTACAGACTGCAGCTCAACATTTTTGCAGTGCTCATCACTTGCTCCCAGAAACGTCCCTGACTCTGACAGAGTTCAGCTTCGGAGGAGGGAAATAAGAGATTTCCCTCTGAATTCAAGTGTAGCAGGTTACGGGCAGGAGAAGAAGTGAGGGCTTCCTTTAAATTAGAAGATGAATGTTTATTTAAAACATGTTGGTGTCAGTTATTAATCCCTCAGACTGTGTTAGCTCGTTGTCGTTTGGTCTGCGTTTCTGTGTGTTTGTAAGTTGGTCAGTTTCTCTGTGATGTGTTGGTGGTGTTGGTGGTGTGTGTGTGTGTGTGTGTGTGTGTGTGTGTGTGTGTGTGTGTGTGGGCGCACGTATGTGTGTTGGTCCGTTGGATACCTGAGATTATGTCTGGTGTCCGGGGTTAGAGATGAAGGAGGAGAGGCTGCTGGCTGCTGTGAGGAAGGATGTGTGAGTTCAACAGAGGGAACGAGTGAATGCAAGAACATTAACCAGCGACTTTCTTCGCCTCTACTTGCTCTTTGCCTTCAGTTACCGTCTCCGCGATGTCCACACAATTTAAGTCCTCCTCCTCCTCGCTCTGCCCTCTCTCCTCATCTTCCTCCTCATCTTCCTCCTCCTCCTCTTCTTCTGTACTATCCTGGCTCTTTCCTAGCTGTAGGTTTTCCAGGGTTTTTGACACCCAGGACTCGATGCGACTACTGAGGGTGGGCACCTCCACAGAAATAGGTTCAGGAGTGTAGTCCTCCTCCTCCTCCTCCTCTTCCTCTGCCTCTTCCAACATCCCGGGGACCAGGGTGGAGGTGGTGGAAGTGATGGAGGAGTTCAATGGGCCCCTGCAACTTCCATCTAGTGAACCCGTCTCTGTGCTCTGCTGAGAGGCCAGCTCCAGCCGGTCGTCGACCCGAACCTCGTCTCTCTCACCGGTAGCTCTGGATGGGGGAGCAGTGGAGCTGGGAGGGGCGGTGCCGGTGGGGGCTGCCGGAGCCTCACCTTCTTTCTGGGGGGCTGTGGAGGGTGCAGGGCGACTCAGCTCAGCCTCGACAGGCTCCAACGCATCTGAAGTCTCCACCATACTCCTCCAGTTGGTCTCTGAAGGGAACAGATTTGTTTCGATTCTTTTTTTTAAAATGATTTTACAACATTAGCAACAGTGGTAGGAAGTAACCATGTACATTTACTCAAAGACTGTACTTCTATTCCATTTCAGAGACATACTTCTAAACCACTACATGTCGGAGGGAAATTAACTTTTTACATTTATTTGACAGGTACAACTACTAGTTACTTTTCAGATTAAGATTTTATAAGAACAGAAAAAAAAACAAGAAAAAAAAATTAAAGGAGTTGTTTTTTTGCACATTAAGTTATATGATAAGGATATTTACGGTCACATACAATGTGCTACAGCATTATGATGATGAACGGTGCAGGCATGAGAGCTGGAGCTCATTGCTGACATCATCGCTAGCTAAAAAACAATGGCGGTGAAGGGAAACATGAAGTTAGACAGCGACTAATAAGACGGAAACAGCTGTTTGTTTCCTGAAGCATCTGAAAGAGCCGCTTCTGGTTAAAAGCTGTTGTTCAACTTTGTGTTTTAGTGTCTGTACATGAGAGGACACCACTACACATTCGGCTATTGTCTTGTCTTTTAAAACAACCTTTTTTAACAGATTGTCGAAGCACTTGATGTGCCCATAAGCTTCCATTGTTTTCAGCTAGCGGCGATGTCAGCAATGAGCTCCAGCTCTCATGACTGCACGGTTCATCATAATAATGCTGTAGAACATCGTATATGATCGAAAATATCCTTATTATAAGGCTTAATGTGCAAAAAACTGAACTTCCCCTTTAAGTCAAAAGCCAGTGGTCCCCAACCTTTTTGGCTACTACAACAAAATGCTTTTCACGTACTGCTGCAACGATGTTAACAAGCATTGTTACTTTTACATAAGTCAAGAATCTTCATACCTCTTCCACCACGTACACAGACAACATAAACTGTGACAAAGAGGGAAAGCAGAGAGGCAGAAGTGAAGGATCTTACCGTACTCCTTTTCATTGACCTCGGAGATTGGCTCAGAGAAGATGGAACAGAAGGAGATGGCGGAGGCAGCAGAGTGGTTGCGGGAATGTCCCATGTGGTGTGGGACTTTCTTGTCATTTTTCAGAGCCTCCTCGGCCTGCTCCTGCTCCAGAGCTGACACCATGTCCTTGTAGGCCTTCCTCGCCTCTTCTGTCAGAGACACCAAGCGGTTGAAGAGGCCCTGAAGAAGGAGGAGGGATGTAATGGAGTCAATAAGAGGCCAAAAACACGAGTTGCTCATAAACAATCTTGTATTTCCAACGTGTTTCCTCTACTGCTCTACAGTGACAGCTACTGACATATTGTATTTGTGCAATCATTCACTTGACATTTAGATGGACAGATTGGGTAATAAACAGATACTCACTACAATCAATAAAACAAGCAGTGGCTTTAGTGGCGGGGAGTGCCTTACCTCAGCTCCAGAATAGTTGAAAATGCCGACCACACTAACAGGCACTAGTTTGTTGACGCAGCGTCCGAGAGCTTTTCTGCCCAAGGCAAACACGAATGGGATCTCCTGCTCCCTCGCCATGGCGATGACATTGTATAAAGCTTCATCCAAACCACCTGCAACACAGCAAACCATCACTGAGTCAACTCTGAAAATCTATGTGCTCAATATGTGACTGCTGGGTCTGCACGCAGTGTTTGTCCTCTGAGTGTTTATTTTAAGTTTTAAAGCAACAGAAATTTTTAATGTGTCATCGCTGATATTATTGCACAGTTAAGGGCCGCGAAAAACAAGCTGTAAACACAACTTTTGACTAAATTATGATCTGTCATTTACCAGAGTGAGTAACTTTCTTACATATCTAGTAGTTACAGAGGAACAAAATAATTCATTTGAAATTAGGGAAGGGTATGACTCATCGATGACTGATAATTCATTGTTAATGAGTTTGTGGATCACGTGAAATTTCTATCAATCAAACCTAACGTAACGTAAAGACAGGTTGTGGTGAACAGTGTCAGTCTTGAAGCAATGCGTTAAATTTCACTGTGTGGCAGCAGAGAAATATTTTACCAACAGGGGGCGATGCTACTTTTAGGAGACAGAGAAAACCGAAATAACGTTACTCAGCTGCCTACGAGGTGCCGTCATGGCTACCGCATATCAAACGTAAACATGAAGAGGTCATGGCAAAGTTTGGCATGGGGCCACTTCTAAATAAAAAATGATGACATTCGTTGTAAACACTGCGAAGCCGTGTGTGAGAACAACATGACAACGACCCCAACGATGTAATGTCACCACCTGAACAATGTAATGTTACACCTGACCCTGGTTAATGTCAATGCATCCTCCCGTCAACCTGCCATCATCGCAGTTTGAGCACAAAGGAGCCATGATACACAACCGTAAATAATGTTTTTTGATTAAGTTATTATTGTTTGATATGATTGTTTTTTGAAACTGTTTCTAAAAGGCTCAGTTGTGTTTATGAGCGTTGCAGTGTTGGCTCATCGATATGTCAAAGCTTCGGCTGCTTTTACGTTACGTCACCACATATCTTTTTTTTGGTTTAAGTTTAAACAGCTGAACTTTAACTGCCTTGTCTGAGAGGATTGTTCTTCTTCTTAGAATACAGATTTAATTGAGGAAAAAGGCACTACAAATTGATAATGGATCATTAATTTTCCCAGTGATTGATCAAGTAAAATTCTTCAAATGCCCATCCCTATTTGGAATCTTTTGCTGGACACTGAATGAATGTCACTCCTACATTCACTCACTTTAACTTGGTTTTTAGTCTGTCAGCTCAGAGGAAAATGTGTCTGACATCAGCTGCTCTGCAGGTCGTGTACGGTAGACTTTCTTAGAAATAAGACATGAACCAAGACAGTACAGCTGCCACCAGACAAATAAACTACAGGCTTTACAGAGTTTCTCAGCTCGGTGGAGATTCGAGCAATACATCTCATTTGGTTCATCACTACAAGCGACCCCTTTCACACTGTTATTTGATACACTGTTATTCTAGATACATTAGTTCGAGCCGCTTTAAATATGTTGACAGCTCTGATCGTCAGACTGATGCTGGGGACTGAAATGCATTGTTTCACCTTTGGCTTGGATCTTCTCACAGTTGGGAGAGATGATGACACACTTTATCTTATGCAACTTCATGTGCTTGGTGACCTCTCTGAGACCCATGACCAGGCGGCGTTTGGACTTGGCCTTGGTAGGATCCTTCTGGTAGACCCGCTCCTGGAAGCGGACCAGTTCCTGCAGTAGCAGAGTCACGCTCTCGTCAATCTCCTTACTCAGCACTTGGTTACAGTACCTGCAGCAGCAGAAAAACAAAACAAAATGGTGTTTTCATCGTTTGGGTGGCTACCAAGCTAACAATGAACATTTATATTAATATTAGGGCATCAAGGAAGTCCATGATGAAAACGATGCCTGTTAAAGCCTTAAAAGGTCCTTTTTCTCCTCATAATGACTCAAAATTTACACTTTGTTGCTATCCAGCCCTTTTCCTGAGTCAGTATAAGTCTTGTAGCCTCTTTGAGAAAAGCAGAGCCATTAGATAGCACACTGTCTCAGCAGCCTTGTGGTTTGATGAAATATTTATCATCAGGTCGACACAGTGTGGCCTGAGGGGCAAGTGTCCTGGAGGTCGGAGCTGAGAGGAGGAGCTTGGCTACAGAGGCCTTTTGGAAGCTTTAAATGCAAAATCTGTTGGAGCGGGGTGCGCTGGGACAATAAGCCTACAGCAGAGGACACAGGGGGACAAAGCTGCGTTTGTGTCCACAGGCATACATTTTAGCTGAGAGGGGACAATGTGCTTGGCATCTGTGCCATACTCTACAATTATTTATTGTACAATCCCGCCCTTAAAGACACCCGTTAACTTTCAGAGTACGCCTCTCACAGTCAAGGCTCTGTGATTTTTCAGTGGGAAAAGAATTTGCTTAGCAAACCAATTTTTGTACCACGTGCATTTTTGACACATTCCAATGCCACGGATTCCTGCAAAAAGTCTGCTCCATTCATGTGCACTTACTCTCTAAAACGGCGGCTGTGAATCTTGGTGATGGCGTTTGAAGCCATGGGACTCCCAATGCCAGAGCTGGCAGGAGAACCCTGGGACACTGGGGTGATGCTGTATGGAGAGTTCTGACTGGCCGGGGAGAGGGAAGCATCACTGGGCATGCTAAGACCACCTTCTGTGGCACAGAGCAGATATTGCAATTAGAAAATGTAGACCTGTGAAAGAAACATGGGTACATGGTGTTCATAATGATTTACCTTCTTGGGAAGCAGGCTCTCGTGGAAGATCATCCGTAAAATGTAAACACTCCTCTCCATGCTCCTCCTGGCCTGAACACTCTTGTTCTGCACTCGGCTTCCCTTTCTTCCCTTCACGTTCCTTCAAAATAATCTATAAGAACACAAAAGAAATACAAAATGTCAAAACGATTTCTAAGTTCAAGGATCTCCATTTCTTTCAGATATGGAGGATAAATATCTTCCTCCCATATCTAAAACGTCAAATCAACCTTCTTAAGGGCTGTTGGTCGTTTCACTTTGGGGATCTCTCTCTCCTTCCCTCTCTTGACACGCGGTGCAGTGGAATCCAGGGCATTATGAGGTGCAGAGTGCAGCTGCTGATGGCCCTTTATTGTGGACGGCACGCTGGTTGAGGCTGCATGGAATGGAGTAGTTGTTCCAACTGGAGAGAGGGACAACAAAGTTAATAACTTAGCATACACTGTGTACTCGTATGTGTGCAGAAGGCTCAAAGTGTTTGGGACTGTCAGGTTTTGTTTCAAGGATCGCAGTCTGGCTGTTCAGCCGGGGTGATTCAGACTCCTGTCAGTTACAGCTGTCAGGTCAGCTACACAAATGAGTCATATTAAGTTTTGTGTTAGCTTTGGCAAATCTACTAATCGCTACATTTTTCTGTTTTTGTATAATCCTTTGGATATTTACAAACACAAGGAAAAAAGCCAGATACTCTCAAACACAATGAATACTACACAATGACATGTGGAACGTCCGAAATTCCAAACAAGAAATCAACAAAGATCATGAACAGCAACTGAACGATCACTGACACTGAACAAGATGTTTACTTAAGTTGTCATACCACATGACAATCACTGATAGAGTCAATACATACCTGTAATAGTCAATGGCTTTGTATTGGTGAGCTGTCGAGCCTTCATAGCCTGTTGATGTTTCTCCAAAGCTGCCAGCATGTCTCCCAGGTCCAGCTCGACTGAGGTTTTACTCTTCTTCCCTGCTGCTTTGGTAAATGCCTCCTGCCAGGTGGGGAAAGAAAGGGCAGACCAACTCCATATCAAGAAGACAGTCAAATAAAACTGAAGATCAGAGAGATAATCAGAGGCCAAGCCCATGTTGAAGACCAGAATTGAGGAAACAAGGCACAGAAACACAGCAACAACAGTGCAGATTTATACCTGTAATTTCTTCTGCTCCATGCTGATTTCAGAGTACTCCTGTGCAGTGGCTAAAGCAGCTGCCAGAGCCTTCTTCCTCTGGCTCTTGGCCCTTTTAGGGACAGAGGTGGTAATGGGGATGGGTGTCTGCACAATGTTGATAGGGGAGTTTTCTGGTAGGTTATCCAGCTGGGATGCAAGTGGAGACACAAAAAGTAGTTAGTAAGGATGTGAAAATAACCTGACACAAGAGACAGAGACTCAGCTGTATGAATTCACACAAAGAGATCAGATCAAAATTCTGCAAAAGATCGTTACAGTCAAGAAGGAGCAAGGGATGGGCAACCTTGTATTTTTCAGTTCCTGCAGAGAGTCAAAACACGACACAGAGAGCCTTCAAAAACAAAGTCTGTCGTCTTCAGAATGTTCCTTCCTTACCAGGTTTTTGGGCAGTTTAGGTTGTATGTGTGTTTGGGCTGAAGCTGGTTCTGGTTTGGTGCTGCGTTGGACAGCCCCTCCAGCTGCCAGATCTGGGAACTCATCCTCATCCTGACAAATATGTAGAGAACATTTCAGCACAAGAAAAATTTTGCTTCACATGGATCTATAATGAGTGTGACTGTGACACAGCTGTATCAAGAAATTCATAGGAAACCTCCCCTCACCTCAAAGTAGAGGGGCTCTGGGGTGAGCTCAGTGCCAGTGACCACTGCTGGCTGCAGTCTTTGTTCGGACTGGGTGGGCGGAGCTCGCCCTGAATAGCCACTGTGGAAATCCTGGAAGGCAGACGAATGGACAACACAGGAGGTCAGACAGGGTAACACCGCTCACCGAGTTTAGTGCCCTCTGTGTATTTGTTATTGTTGGTGATATTTTAGGTTAAATTAATGTACATTTCCGTGTAAATATTTAGTGTTTAAATACTGTGTGATGGACACTGCAAATGTGCATTATGTGAGGGATGCGTGTGTAGGTCTGGCGAAGAGTTTTGACAGCTGATTTTCGTAAAAGTGTAACTGGACATCCACACCACAGAAAGGTTCATCACATACTTTGACAAATTTTAGTCAAGCAGGGACGGTAGTATTGCATACTACTTTTCTGAAAAATCTGAATAAGAATATGTTGACTCCAACAATCTAATTCCTTTGTTTTCTTGGCTTTTTACTTTGTTGACACCAATATTTTCAATTGTTGCCAAAACAATGCTTATTTGTTTTAGATTTTTTCCTTCCTTAACATCCGTTTCCACTTTGGGCTCTATTCCCGACAGCAGAATGGAGAGATGCTGCATTGGTCCCTTCCTCATCTGCTGCTCAGCAAGCTTTGGTGCGACTTACAGGGCAGATCTGCTCTACCTGTGAGAAGTTTCTCTGTTCAGGATTCTTCCTCTGGTCTGCTCTGTGAAACTGGCCGTTCCTGTCTCCCCAAGACTTCGGGGTAGCCTGAGAGGCTATATTTACCCAGGTACCTGCTGGGAATTAAAAAGGTAAAAAACAAACAAACAAAAAATTTAATAAAAAGGTAAATCATGGGTAATTTTTAATATAATATGAACATAATCCATTAAAATATGGCTATGAAATCACAGGGTGAAGATTCAAAATCAGGCATCAAGCTTACCTGTCATGACACCAGCCTCGACTCCCTGTACAGCACAGAAATTATAGAAGGAGTAGAGAAAAAAGACTAGTAAAAATATACACTGATTGTTAAAAATGCTAACAAAAAACATAAAATGCATAAGAACAAAATGTAAAAGCAACGCAAGACAATGTACAAAATACAAAATACAAGTGAAAGTGTTAAAAAGTATCTAAAACAAAAGAAGATTAGTAAACAGGAGAATACAAGTTGCAATGCGTTCTAAGATTTCAATCCTTTGATTTAATAAACAGTAAACAAAGAATTCTTTAGCTGTTTTAAAAGAGCTGAGAGTTGCAGCAGGCAGTGAAGTACTACATTTCATCTGCTCTGCTGTTACACTGGTGAAATCTTGCATATTGTGATAATTTGTTGTTTGTTCTTCCTCGTAAATGTCTGAGCTGCACTACAAAAAAACTACAATAACCACAATAAAAACACTTTTAAATGTATGATAGACAAGTGCTCATGTTGTGACCAAATTACATAATTCCACACAATCATGGGAGAGAGAAAGTGTGTCCATTTTTCAGAATGCCAAAACAGCACAGAAAACCTCGTTTTACTGTCGGACTTTGATAAATTTATTTCAAAATCATTAGGAGAGTCTGAAAGAGTTACAAGTTGAAATCATTTTATCCCAGAGTGAGCTAGCTCTGCTGGGTGATGGGACTTGGGGAAGATCTGGGTGACTGATTTGGTGACTCGAGGGCTTAAAAACCTAACTCACTTCGGTGACTTCACAAACTCTAGTTAGCAAGACGAGTTGAACCAACCATCTGCCACGAGAGAAAAAAATGCAGCTTTGTTTCTGAAGTGTTTGGAACTGATGAGGAGTAACCAACTCACTGTGGGTGCTGCTGGATTCTCCGCCGGGCGTTGTGTCACCCCGGTCGCCTGGTTGTGTTTGGGGCTGCAGTAGCCACTGTCGCTGTCTATATCGGCCTCACTGGCGCCCTGCTCGCTGTAAATTTCACCTGGATGGGACGCCCGTCTTCTCTTTGTTCGGTTCTTCCACAGCAGAGGACTTGACCGCTCAGCAGCACTGCGCCCTGACACCTCGCCAGGAAAATCTGAAGAAGTGGGAGGACCTTACAGCTAAAATGAACTTATTACACAGTTGGCATAAAGCGACTTTTATTTTTCGTATCTTCATGCCTTCCTGACATTTCACCCTTATATATGATCTGAAACCTCACCAGGAGAGTCAGAGGACCTAGTGGAAAGGACTTAGACCTTAAATTAGCTTATCACATAGCTGGCATAAGGCAGTATTTATTTTTCATATCTTGCTGAGCTGCTGTTTACATCCTCTGCCCTATATTAGAATGTCTCTAACATGCAATTAGTGCACAAACAAGCAAGTCTTTCTGCATTTAAATGAACAGACAGAAAATAAGGACCTTTTTTCAAAACATTCTCATCAGAGAACCTGATGACACTTGTTGCCCTGGCAGATACTGACACATCAGTGGGCTGAACAGAGATAATATGCAGTTGGTAAGGCATTGGCAAGGCCCTGTTAGCTGTAAGATGTTAGCTCTGTTAACCTGTTAGCCAAACACAATGCAGTGCTCTCCCCACCGGCTGCTGTCGGCTAACTGGCTCTCCTAACTGATTTGTTGTGTACAATGTAGCATTATCAGAAAAACCAACTGCATCCATTTGCATTTTAAC
>JAPQLA010000001.1:29542648-29553860 GCA_029822935.1 Naso vlamingii | reverse complement strand
CTTATAATAAGTCATTGGAGTCATCGCTGATGTCACCGCTAGCCGATAACAAACAAATGGAGGGTTCAGGGGCATTTAGCAATAGCAATAGCTTCAACAATCCGTCGAAAAAGGTTGTTTTAAAAGACAAGTATTTCACAGATTGCTTAGTGTTGTCCTCTAATGTTCTGCCACTAAAACACAAAGTTGAACAGTGGCTAATAAGCCAGAAACGGCTGTTTGTTTTTTTTCCTAAAGCAGCTTAGTCTCGTAACCTGAGAGAACACCACTAAACAATCAGCGATTGTCTTGTCTTTTAAAACAACCCTTTTCAATGGATTGTCGAAGTTCTTGATATGCCCCTAAAACTCTGTTGTTTCCAGATAGCGATGACGTCAGTAATGAGCTCCAGCTCTTGGGGCTGCACCGTTCATCATAATAATGCTGTAAAACATTGTACATGATCATAAATATCCTTATTATAAGGCTTAATGTGCAAAAAACCAAACTTCTCCTTTAATGTCACACAGGAGCAACAGCAGCCAATTTATACAATAACTACATGACGAAACGAAGTTGCTCCAGTGAGTTACCACATCTCCACTTGTGTCTTATCAGGCCCGCTGACTGCTTCTCTGTAAAGGGTCAAGGGAAAAGGGATCATATTATTTTATTATTGTTACTGCCATTCAACGCCTTTAAAATGGGATAGTTGCTGGGTGGAAGCAGCAATCCCTATTAACACAGTGACAAAAACTTTGCAGCGTTTCTCCATAATGTGACTTTACTGTTTGGGTATGACATGTCATTTGTTAAACTCTTTCTCTATGGATTAAAGTTTAGAAGACTACGGACACAACGTGTCAACATAAACTCTCAACACACAGTAAAAACTTCAATTGTATCAGGGGATCTAAGGTATTTGCGTTATCACAGCTGAGCACTAACTACATTTCCTCATACTGTTTCAGCTGGATCACAGTATTGTGTATCTAGAGCCATCAATAAAAAGGGTACAGGCTTAAATACAAGAACATAAAACCTTTCCAAGACTTCAAGGATGACGTAACGCATAAGTTCCAAAGAACCAAAGCTAAGTTCATGTCAAAAAAGAGCTGCGCCATTTTTCACGCTCACTTTCTCATGTGACTGAGAAACCTGCAGCTGGATAAGCAGATGTGATGAATATAAGCACTGACTGACCAGCTTCTTGTTAACATGCTTTTCAAAAGAGGAGCAAAAAATATTGCTTAAGGGATATTTTATTTTATTTCCTCCTGAGACTCATTACTGATACTCTACTGATAATGATACTTTTGATACATTGTTGATATCCCAAATGTTCTCTCTCTGCCAGTTTGACTATTTTACCATGAAATAATAGCACATGTGGACATGAATGAGCTGCAGTCAGTATGTAGTTAAAGAGAAAGTTAACTAAAACTCTGTGAACTTTCTTGTACATTGTTTCATCTTAGTTTCTGAAGTCTGTGAACAATTTTTCTTCTTCAGTTACTCAGATATTGTGACGTTTCATTGATGATTTTCTTGCAATGTTTTAAGCTTCTCAGATTTGTTCTATTGTGACATCATTGCCATCATGGGCGACATATGGTGATTAGTATCGCACAGTGAGGTTCTCTTTTACCCCTTTGCCACCAGTCAAAAAACCCGTTTACCCGCCAAGATCAGGCTTCTTTGTGCAATAGGAATGGGTAAACCTGCCATTTACACCCGAGTCAACTGACTCTGCAGTAGACGCAGGTTTTTCTTACCTCACCTCACCTCGGCTTGGCTCAGCTGTTAATGCAAATGTAAGACCTGGGTGAACGCGCTAAATTCTGACATACTTCCCAGTGCCTTTCTTTTTCTTCATCTGGTATGTTGTGTCAGCCAGACGCAGCACAGCATTTCAATTTTTGATGGACTTTACTGTTACAGAAGTTAACACCAATGGACACGGAGCCTAAACTGATTTCTGCCTGACTTGTGTTTCTATAAGCCGAACGATTCTGTTGAGACAAACTTAAATTAACAGTGCAGTGCATCGCTCTCTCTCTCATTGTAAATCAATCTAGCTCACCCAGCACACTGCTCTCTCTCCCTGCAAACAATTTAAACAAATACTTATCCAGCAGATCATCAACATAGAGCGATCGCTCTGTAGCCGTGGACATTAGGGTGCAGCATGCACAGGTTATTTTGTGACAACAGTTTATAGCACTCATGAGTCATATTCCACTCTGCAGTCGTCTACAATATTGTCTTATTGTCAGTCTGACATATTTTATCACATCGCTTCTACTCAGACATAAAGACGATTTGAGAACCTCCACTTTCTTACAGGCTGTGAGTGAAAAGAACATACTGTGGAGTGTTTCCACCCAGATCCAACTTCTGCAAAGCATGGCACCCTGATTAATTTCTGCGTTTGTCATTAATCATATTTAATATTAAAATTGATAGGCATTTGTCTCACACATCACAATGATGTTTCCACACACAAAACAGCGCACCCTTCTATTCAAATACGATGCTTCACATAAAATTCACAGACGTAATGCCTTGCCTGCAGTAAGTGGGAATGGGGTCAATAGACGAATTTTAGCAGGGTGGCTCGTGTTTAAAAAAACTCGTGTAGACCCGCTAATTTTGGAGGAAAAGCAGCATTAGTTTGTTTTTGGAGGAGTTTTAATTCTACAAATGCTATCATATGCCATCTTATGGTACAGTGAAGTTGGGCTTTGAGGCCTTGGTGTCATGTTGTTCAATGCCCTCAAAATCTTTTAGACACGATGCCCTTCAAAAGCACCAAGGAGCAAACACCAAATTTAACCTTGTTCTGAGAAATGTACTGTAGGTTATCACACCAAAGTGAGAACTAAATTAAATAGTTCTCATTTTCTAATCAGTTGTAAACTCAAAAAACAAAGTGATGAAGAACAAGGAAGCTGAACTGAGTTGGAAAGGAGTGACAGGCAACCAGAAGATGACTGATTCCTCCACATTACATCTGCATTACTTTTCAGGCAGCAAAGAGGTTTAGTAAATTCAGACAAAACAATTAAGAAATTCTGTCAAAAACCTGTGACATATTCACAGCAGGCGAAAGCACAATAATGCACTGAGTCGAGGTCTTCTTCTTCTTGTCAGTCTGGTTTTATGGGTTTAAACATTTATGGCCTGGACACAAAACCAACAGTCAGGTTGTAGGAAATAATAAAGCAAGCCACAGAAAGGCCAAATATTGAAGGTTCAGGACACTGAACTGAAAGACAAAATTATTTCTTAGCTCAAACAGCCCCTTAAAACAATTGATTAGGGAAAGCAGATGCACACCTTCAAATGGATACAATATGATACGCATCACGATACCTGGCTCATGATACGATACAGATATCATGAAAATAAATATGGCAATATATTGCAGTATCGTATTTTTAGCACAGCCCTAAAACACTTTTAAACATAGTAATCCTCATTTTAAAGACATATTATATTAACAAATCATCTTTTAAGAGCTGGTCTAAATGCATAAACTTTCAGAACTTTCAGTTACATGTTTGTTTGACAAAGTAAACTATTGACAAATCCTACTGAAAATGAGCATCACATTAATATTGTGAGAAAACAGCTTTTCTCAATTTGCAGTGTTTTTGCTGTACATGTGCAGTAAGCGAAGAAATTAATTTATAACAAAACTCAAAAAGATTTTTTTCCCCAACTGACTGACAGAGTAAAATAACTGTCTGCTTGTCTGCTCCTTCAGTATCTTTTGCCAGTGCTGTCTACAAGCATCTTTCACACCTCCGATACTCCTCCTTTGACATCACAGTGGCACTGGCCTAACCCAATGTGGCAGCTCTGTCCAAGTTGTCCTATTAACATAATCTGCTATTTTGCAAAGGATGAGGCGAGGTGAAAGGGTTCAGAGTACAAAGACGCCCCCGTACTTTTCAGAAACAGTGGTCGGGATGCATGAATAGACCATCAGTGCAGCCAGTGGATGTCACACAGACAGCTATTGTTTCCCACTGCTTCTGTCTGCGGATGGTTCTCTCACTTTTCCTTAGGTAATCTATAGATTAAGCTGCAAGCACTGATTTCCACAAACCCTCAGAGTAACAGCAGCAGCCTCCATGCTCTGACTGATACGGCTGCAAAGGTTTAGGACTACTGTAGTTAGTCTGAGCCTGTATGACGGTACAGTGTAGCTGATAGGGTGTTGTTACAGGATTATGTTTGAGAGGATAAAGTGGGGACAGTACTCCAGGATAAGCTAATTACACAGCAAGCCATAGCATGGTGGCTTCATGTGCCCTGGTGGTGAATCTTGAATTTTGAACAGTAGTGGTAAAATCCCAGCATAAGTAGAGAAAGAAAACAAAGCTGGTCATGGGGTCCATCTCTTGATTCAACAAATGTGTGTGTTTGTGTATCTGTGTTAGTGTAAGGTTGAATGAGAATAGCTGTGATTGTGAAAAAGGCAATGAGGTCAGACCCAGATGTGCATTTGTTGGGGATGACAGATCTCAGAGTGATTAGACTTTGGGCCGCTGATCACACAAGCCTCTGTTTGTGTAAGCATTTATTCTCACACCAGCTGCTTTCACACACTATCAGATGGTATCTGCATCTGTACAGAAAGCAGAACGGCCTTTGTAGAAGGTAGAACATGTGCATTAACGCTTTTAGGAGGTTTCAGATTAAGGAAGAGGGGGACAGAATTGCTAAGTATCACAACACTACGAGTAGTTTATTCATTTTTATGTTCAGTCAGGAAATCAAACACATTGGACCTATGGAGTCACATGTTACCACAAGAAAACACATTAAGTAAGTGTGCTAGTTAACAAGTTAATCTGAGTCATTGGCAGTATGCCCAGGGACACCAAACCCAACCGCAACCAAACTTTCTGCATTGCAAACAACGTCAGAGGAATTCCATACATGCAGGAGAACCAGACAATCCACGAAAGCTCTCCGCCTCTCCTGACAACAACACTCTCATGCACTCATTCCTACGTGTCTGAAACATGTTTTCCAGTCTAACCTATGAGACTGTGATCAAACGATACTAAAAAATTTAAAAACACCGCTAGTTGCGGCTATAACTATAACAAAATGACAAGCGCAGTCAAATGACAGCTGAAATCTTTAGCTTTAGCCAGCTAGCCAAGCTAGCCAGGCTGATTTTCTTGGACTAACACTACAGCAGGAAAATACTGTCATCGAAACTAATCTTATTCGTTTTTAAAAATGACTGAAAACACGTGCACTGTGACACAAGACAAGAAATGCATTATCCGTTATCTTTTGCTATACACTAACGTTACCGTTCCCGTTAGCTGCTTTAACGTTAGCTTACTAGCCAAGTGGGATAACTGCACCGCTGCTTCACATGACAAAACACGAAAACCTACCAGGCAGTCAGTGTGGATAATGACCCCCAGAGTTAATTTACGTCACCACTTTTTATAATTACAACTAACGAAACATTATTGTGGAATAACGACAAGAGTGCGATGTTGGGCCTCAGCAGAATAAACTAACGATATATCCCCTCTTCCATGAGCTAACGTTAAAGCATTAGCAAGACCCCAACAAAAAAAACAGCTTATTTTAAGTACTGTACCTTATTGTCACTAGCGTCCATGTCAGTCACCAACGCAGCGAGAGACCGTCATTAACCATAATGCGGACGTCAGGATGTGTGCCCTTTTAATTTCTTCATTGTAAATAATAATCACTGAAGGTTAAGAGAAACGCACACCCAATTCCTACTAACCGCTAACTAGTCCCCTCAGCTAACTGTTGCTAAACGCTGCTGCGTCAGCTAGCTGCGCTCTCCACAGACTAGCTTGTTGCTTTGGCTTCACCGCGAGCGAACCGCTGTCAGTGTGGAAATGGGAGTCACCTGGAACGGAAACCGGCAAAGCCCAGAAAGCTTTGACTAAGTGGAAAACGCAGCGGCGTCACGAGCGTGTAGAACTATTTAGGTTGACGTAATTACAAATAAGATATTTCTTAAGGTGTCATTCACGACAGTTGAAAACATTTTATTCGATATTTAGCCCGATAAAACGTCGTAGCAAGTCAAAGGCAGCCGAATCATTCTAGTGCTGAGAGAAATCAGTTTATTACCAACAGGCAACAGTATACATTAAAATACTGTGTACAACGTTCCATAAACATTTGGACTTTTTTTTCTCAAAGAACTGAATCATTTGTGTCACACATGGAAGAATCTGCCAATCAGGAACATGGAAAACAAAAATAAGTGTCAGTGATTTCCTCTCATCACAACAAAACAACACACTTTGAAGACTTTTCCTGTGGTTTCTGGAGTCTTCTTGGAATTGTTGGCATTGTCAAATCTGTGCAGTGTGCCTGGTCTCGGAGGATATACTTGAAGCACAGAAGCATTCTTTATGGATGTATTCAAACATGCCATTTTTTTGTCTCTTGCTTTTACATGCCATCATGTGAGTTTGCTAACAATGGCTTGGTTGAGTGTGTTCAGCTGATTTGTCCATTTGTCTAAAGCTGTGTAGCGAGCCCCTCCTCTCTTCTGGTAGTCCAGTTCCAGCAGCTGGTTGACTTGGTCAATTCGGCCATGAATTGTGCTAAGAAGAAAAAGAAGCAGAGAAGCCACATGCAGTTTAAAAATAACACAAATCAGAGACATCAGAAGTCATTCATAACAGTCAGTCCATTTTCTCCACACAAATTAGTCAAGCTCTTATTATAAGCTTTGAAATGCTGATATAACAGTTTCTAGAGTCTCTTTGCAACTGTGCATCTCATCTGGCTGTTAATTCCGACAGTGGATGACATCAATAAAATGTGAGTCAAACTTTCTTGAGAATGCAAACCGATGAATATCCCTAAAACATTCTTAATAACCACTGTTTTGCCCTTTTTTTTAAATAAAAACTTAAGGCTCCTACACATCAAACTGACAAAAAAAGCTAGCTGAAATAAAGACTGTCTACTTTGTCATATTCTGTCTGCCACTGTTGGGCAAAAAAGTAGGGGTGGTGGATAAATCAATACATTGTGATGGCGATTCCCACCCCCGCCAAAAAGTGGCATTGTTCCCACACAAAGACAACGGGTGGCGACCAACAGCTTCGTACATGCTGCGCCAACACCAACCCCTCGCCACACACCGCTATGAGTCAGCAGCATTTTTTGAACCCACTCTTCCTCATACGGCCACTTCTAACTGATTATATGACTGACAAAAAATTACACACAGCTCTACTGAAGAGGCAATGGAGAAAAATGAGGAGGAGCCGCGCTAAATGTGTGTGATCATGGAAACTACAGCAACCACCTGAATAGCCAATCAGAGTGCTTTACCTCACCGACAAGTCCCCACTGACTCTACATGTTGGATCGGCCAAAAAACCTCTGACAGGCACAGAGCTGAATAATCCAATGAGACAGATTACAATCTTGGTGAGCCAGCAAGTACTATTTTTTTTGGTGATTATTACACGTGGGGAAGGATAGGAGCTTTCAGTTGGGGTTGTTCTACCGCTGCGTGCGGTGTCAACCTCAGACTCAGCTATGAGAGGCCATTCAGTGCTTACCAAGCTGAGTGTCACGCTGCCTCTGGTTCATACAACACAACACGTCAAAAAACACACCAGACAAAAGCACTAAAACTGATGTAAATAGCTAAAATCAAAACACAATGTAACAACATCTATGTGATTATTTTAAAGCTTGTGGAAAAATGAACGTTAGCCTTCCCACTCCTCTTGTATGTAGGCCACTGATGCTCGAGCCACAATCTCCAGGCAGCGAGAGTCCTGCTGTTAGCTGCAGCCTGTAGCTGCATCTACTCAGTGATAATGTGATTTTATTTCAAGTGAAAAACATCAAGTTGTCTCTTTGCACGATGCATGGCGGGTCAGAATTGCAATCACAACACAATATACCAACATTTATGTGATTTCTGAACAGCTTATGATATTAGCCTTTCTTCTCGTCTGTCTGTAATGTTAGTCAGGCCTGGATTAAATATAAAAATATGCTCGGCTGTGGCTGTGCTGGCAGTGGCGTTTTATAAAGGGGGTGGGAGCCAATGGTTCTAAAGGGAGAGGATTCACATGAACTAACATCAACGTGCAGCTACCAAAACAAAGAAACTTCGCAGCTCAATAACAACACACAGAGAGGGTGTGTGACGTCACTCTCCATTCTAGACGTCAATACGCCGCTAGTTCTTTACTTAGCAAAATATGTTTTTCCTAAAATCTAATAGGGCTGAATATTGTATACAGCTCCTTTAAACAATGTCAGTCAGTAGTTTCAAGTATAAGCAGTAGTCTGATGTTTTCACTTCCTACTAAATCATTTACGTCAGAGAACCAGTGGAACCTTGGATGTGAAGCAAGTATGACAATAAGTCAACAGTGTTACTCAAACTGTCAAGTCACCCAGATGATGCAAACTATGAGGAATTATTAAGAGGAAGGGAACCACTTCTTTCAACTTCCCAGCAGACAGACTTACTTATCCAAGATGCACTGCACCAGCAAACTCTCCACATCACACACATCAATGTTCAGCTCCTGAAAAATAAGGGAAACAGATGAAAGTCATCCTCACATTAGCTGGTATGATTTATCATCGACGGATGCACAGAATTCCAAACACTGCAGCATTAATGTTATTACTGTGTGAGATGTGCTTCAAAAGACCTGTGGACAAAATCTATTATGCAAGTATGTAAACTCATTAATACAGCATGTTAAACATGTAAACTTACAATGCAGTTAAAAAACGCATGAACTTAAACCTGCACATAGCAGGCATTAATGATGACTGTCACACGGGCTGAGAGATGAAGCATAGATATGAGAAGCATTCTTACTTCCTCATATTCATAACGCCTTTTTAGCATTTTTTTTAAGTTACTGTCGTTTTAACTGAGATACATCCTTTATAAAAATTTGGTGATAAAAGAAAAACACTATTGGTTTAGAAAAATCATTAAAAAAAATATTATAAAAAAGATTTTACAAAAAATTTAAATTACTGCCTCACAATTATAAGCCTCCGTGAATGAGTCAAGTTGCAGTTCACTTCCATGTCTCTCAAGACTAATTTATGTTGTTAAGGAATTCATTACAAAATTTTTCTACACACTTTTGGGTAAAATGAAAGTTATCACTTTACTGACTGACGTGTCTCCAGGGAATAATTTCCAGTGAAAAACTTATTTTGCAGAGGAGTGCGGAGGACTGATAAGAGGGTTTCATCACACGGCGCAACAGCAGTCACCTGAAGCTCAATATCAGCAAAACCAGTGAGCTTGTACTGGACGACAATGCTTCACGTATTTCACTACAAATATTTCAAACACGGACGTTTCACACACATCAACCAGGGGGCACAGACGATCTGAACAGTCACTGCAATTTCAAGGTGGACACCCAAGATTAGTGTCATCATTGGAAAAACAGCCAGTTAGGTGTTTTTGTAGAACATAATGATGTCACAGTAAAGTTGACCTTCGAACTATACAGTCTGACCCTTTCAAAATACTATGCCTGGGTCCAAGCCCCGTCTTTTCAATATGCTGCGGTGCTGTGCTGTGTCTGTGTTGTTTCAACAGATCAGAGTAAAAAAATAAACTCTTATTCTGCTGCTTTCCTATAGATGAGAAAGACAAGAGGACACGGCTGCAATTGACAAAAGTAGGTGAGGGAAATGAAGAAAGAGTTTCAGCTTCAGTGAGTGGGTGCTAAGGTTAGCTAGCTAACATTAGCATCCATTTGCAAAAATGAAACCGACCATCTATTTTATAACGCTACTGTTGTTTGGAACACATTAATCCTAACTGGCTGTAGACAGTATCAGCTGTGCTCTTGCTTGGTTAAAACAAAAGCGCAGTTTAATACGTTACCACAAATAACCTTTATCAAGGATATTTGCACAGGGTCGTTTTTGTTCTAGCAAATGGACGCTAACATTGGCTAGCTAAACTTAGTGCTCACTCACAAAAGCAAAAACTTTTTCTTCCCTCACTTAATGTACTTTATCAACTGCAGCCATGTCTTCTTGCCTTCCTCATCGCCAGGAAAGAAGCAGAATGAAAGTTCTATCATTTTTTTCGAAATCAGATCTGTTAAAGTGATACCAGATACAGCACAGTGGCATTTAGAAAAGGCGGGGCTTGGACCCAGAAATGGTATTTTAAAAGAGTGTTACGTCATGACTTATAGACGGGATTGGGTATAAAAGGTCATCACTTTATCAATTTGACCTTTTGAACATTTGTGTAAAATTTTGTTATGACTAGCATAAAATTCTTGAGTCATGGCCTTAAGAGTTTTTTGTGGGGTCAAAATGACGCTGACCTTTGACTCCCAAACTGACTGTGAGAACATGTGTTGCCTTTGTGTTTTTTTCATATTTTTTCCCTTGTCATACTTTAATTAATGTGACAGATCGACTTTTAATACAGACCAGTTAAAAGGGAAATGACTGATTTAAAACCATCGGCACAAAGTCTCATGGCTCTCAAATGATCCTCTAATAATATTACCTTAAAATGTGATCAGGTGACAGATGAAGTCACTGTAACTGACTTTTCCCACATGGGCTTACCTTCGAAATGAAAGGGATGTGTATTCTCGTGTATGGTTTGATGAGTTTGATAAGTACTTGAGTTCTAATGTTCCTCAGGAGCTCTGCAATAAAACATCACATGCTCAGCTACATATTTCAAAAAAAGGACAAAGTTGTTCAAACAGTTATCTTGCGTGTGGCCTGAAGTCACATTCACTCACCCTCTATGTGCTCTCTAATGAAGGGGTCGTCCATTATGTTACTGTGATTTGTTTTCAAGATTTTCTCAAATTCAGTAATGTCATTGTTCTGGTAGGCGCTGGAAGGAAAAACAGTCAGTGTTGTCATACTGTATACATTGTGTTTCCATGACCTGCACAAGAACTCTCATCCTGATAGCTGTCAAACACTTTAAAAAATGTAAGACTTTCTGTAAACATTTTCGTATTTCAGTGTTTTTCCTTTCTTGTTTGTGCAATATAACTTTTAAACACATGCATGAAGCCAGGGCAGCTTGGGACAGCGCCTGTTATTTATATAAAAAGGACGACAACAGAGAGCAAACAAGGAAGCAGAAGACAACTGAAGGCTTGTGGAAGACAATAGGCATGTTTCACACTTTATACAAGTACTGTGAAATGTACAC